>CAXKVX010004299.1:0-21760 GCA_964058865.1 Eleocharis quinqueflora
ATAACCATTCTACAAAACACTACAAAGCATCTTACCCAACTACGACAAGTGTTTCTGATTGATTACTTCATTTTGAGTGGTAAGCTTCCAAGAAAACTCTAAACCTTTCATGAAACCACCACGAAGAAGCATAGAATACCATTCTAAGTGCTTCATATGTTATTACTTCATTTGTGTGTGATAATCTTTCGAGAAAACTCCAAACCATTCAAGGTACCAACACGAAGAAGCGTAGAATACCACTCTAAGTGCTTCATGTCTAATTACTTCATTTATGGGTGGCAACCATTCAAGAAAACATTATAAAGCATCTTATCCTGCTACGAGAAGTGTTTCTGATCTGAGTACTTCATTTATGGGTGGTAACCATTCTAGAAAACACCACAAAGCATCATACCCTACTACGAGAAGTGTTTATGATTGATTACTTCATTTACGAGTGGTTACCTACCAAGAAAACTTTAAATCTTTCATGAAACCACCATGAAGAAGCATCGAATACCATTCTAAGTGTTTTATGTCTGAGTACTTCATTTACGGGAGGAACACATTCAAGAAAACACCACAAAGCATTTTATCCCACTACGAGAAGTGTTTCTGATCAGAGTACTTCATTTATTGGTGGTACCCTTTCAAGAGAACTCCAAACCTTTATGGAAACCACCATGAAGAAGTGTAGAATACCAATCTAAACTATTCATGTCTGATTACTTCATTTATGGGTGGCAAACATTCAAGAAAACACTACAAAGCATCTTATCCTGCTACCAGAAGTCTTTCTGATCCGAGTACTTCATTTATGGGTGGTAACCATTCTAGAAAACACCACAAAGCATCTCATCTAGCCACGAGAAGTTTTTTTGATCCGGGTACTTCATTTATTGGTGATAACTATTCTACAAAACACTACAAAGCATCTTACCCTACTACAACAAGTGTTTCTGATTGATTACTTCATTTTGAGTGGTAAACTTCCAAGAAAACTCTAAACCTTTCATGAAACCACCACGAAGAAGCATATAATACTATTCTAAGTGCTTCATATCTTATTACTTCATTTGTGTGTGATAATCTTTCGAGAAAACTCCAAACCATTCAAGGTACCAACACGAAGAAGCGTAGAATACCACTCTAAGTGCTTCATGTTTAATTACTTCATTTATGGGTGGCAACCATTCAAGAAAATATTATAAAGCATCTTATCCTACTATGAGAAGTGTTTCTGACTCGAGTACTTCATTTGTGGGTGGTAAGCATTCAAGAAAACACCACAAAACATCTTATCCAGCTACGAGAAGTGTTTTTGATCTGAGTACTTCATTTGTGGGTGATAATATTTCGTGAAAACACCAAAACATTCAAGATACCAACACGAAGAAACGTAGAATACCACTCTAAATGCTTCATGTCTGATTACTTCATTTATGGGTGGCAACCATTAAAGAAAAAACCACAAAGCATCTTATTATACCACATAAGTGTTTCTGATCTGGGTACTTCATTTATCGATGGTAACAATTCTAGAAAACAGCACAAAGCATCATACCCAACTATGAGAAGTGTTTATAATTGATTGCTTCATTTACGAGTGGTCTCTTCCAAGAAAACTCTAAATCTTTCATGAAACCACCACGAAGAAGCCTAGAATACCATTCTAAGTGCTTCATATTTATTACTTCATTTATAGGTGGCAACCAGTGAAGAAAACACTATAAAGCATCTTATCTTGCTACGAGAAGTGTTTTCTGATCCGAGTACTTCATTTATGGGTGGTAACCATTCTAGAAAATACCACCAAGAATCATACCATACTACGAGAAGTGTTTATGATTGATTACTTCACTTACGAGCGGTTACCTCCAAGAAAACTCTAAACCATTCATGAAAGCACCACGAAGAAGCATACAAAACCATTATAAGTGGTTTATGTCTGATATTTACGGGTGGCAAACATTCACGAAAACACCATAAAGCATCTTTGTTAGTTAAGTGACCTAGAGGACCAATCATTTGTGATGGTACTCTTGTTTAGTTTTATGTATTGGATGATTTATATCATTTTGTTCCTTGAGTTTTATATATTTCATAGATTATTTGAGTTGAGGACTTGAATTGTGAAACTCTATGATTAATTATTAAACTCTTAATAGTCCCTAGTCTTATATCATTAGCATGAAACACTGAATGATTATATATAGACTAGTATGTGGATTAATGTGTGATCATGTTTCACAGATCACTAATACGAGGTATCTGTTTAATCACATAGATATACATGTACGGGATACGTGATATTGGACATGACCCACCTTGACTTGCTGTAGAGATTGTGTTTGTGTCATCAGCAAAGTCATAAGTAAGTATTGATTCTATTATCTGAGATATTATAATTCTAGATAATTAATGTATATTTTGTGCGATTATCAAACGCTGCTTTTAACCGAGGGCTATAAAGATAATTTCCGAATATACGTGAATTATGCTAGAAGTTATGGATAGTCAATATGATATATTTGTCAGTCTCATTTCATATGAGATTAGTGATATCTCTGGGCCCCTTGATGCAGTGATAATTGTTATGCATGCATTTGTGATCATGGGATGACACAAATAATAATTATGCACTGAGGATCATGAAAATGATTAATGTTCAAGGATGACACATTTCTACGTTTGACATTAATCAATGATATTACGTGACAAAAGAATCAATACGAAAGAATAAAGGATCACGATTTGTCTGTGTTTGATCGGACGATCATAATGCATTGCTAGATGCCAATTATGATTTATAAATTAATTTGTATTAATTTATTACTGATCATGACATAGATCCTACTGGATCGCTCTATTTGACAAGTTGAAGCATAGAACAATAATTAATTATGTGTAACATGATTAATTAAATTTGAATTGGATCAATTTGGGCGAGACCCAAATTATGGATGAGATGTACTTGGGCTCAGGGTAAGCTCAAACCCATAAAGCATAATACTATTCTTGGCTCATCTTTGTGTGCAAGAAATTGAAGTTAAAAATAACTTCTATTTTCGGCTTAATTGGTTATCTCTCTCATCCATATATATATATATATATATATATATATAAAAGTTTTTTTTTTTTGGTTTTCAAATATAGAGGCGCTGAGGATTTTTCTTATAAAATCAAAAGAGAGAACTCCTCTCTCTGGCGTCAAGGAGATAAACCGAAAAAAGAGAAACCGAAAGAAAAAAAAATAATCCAATTCAATTAGGAATTTTCAATCTCTCTCATGTGTTGAGATCCAAAGAGATTAAAAATTCTTGTTCTCTTGAAGGTCTAGCAACCTTGCTTCGACCCGTCAAGGAGTGCACGTGGTAGAGGCTTCACGCTTGGGAAGCTTTCGTGAGACGAGACAAGAACCGACATCCTTACCGTGAAGACGCGAGCAACCTCTACACAAAGAAAGTCGTCGCGCTTGGTTATGATACCAAGTAAGGTATTAAATTCACAAACTCACAGTTAGATTCGAATTTTATACACATGATCCTTGAGATTTAAATTGAGTTGCATGAAATTTTAAAATTCCGCATATCATGCACGTATCAAAACCCTCTACAGTGGTATCAGAGCCAGGTTTATTTAAGATTGTTTCTAACTTTTTGTTAATGAGATTAACAAGATAAAGTTGTGAATTTTGAAAATCTGAAATTTTATTTGATTCGGTTATTTTTGGAAATATTTTTTTGTTTGGTTATTGTTTGAACGGTTATGTTTGTGAATAGAAACCATGAACAAAAAAATACGTTATCTTTAACCAAAATTTGGTTTGCAATATTTCGGTTATCATTTAAATAAAAGAAATATTGAATTTTAGTTCTTGCATGAAACCAAGGCAGAGAACACCAAATTTTTTTTAACCGAATCAGTTGCAAAATTTGGCATTAATATAATTATTAAATTAGTGGGATTAATTTAATATATGTATTTCTAAAATCAAATTATGGGATAACTTGATTTGAAATGCTAAGGAACCATGTGCATGAAATTCATGTTGTATGAATTGCGTGGGTGTCATGTGTGTTGCATGACACAAAAGTATATTGTGCTAACTTTGTTTTGTAGGAAGTTGAGTAGTATGACAATTTTCAATGCCTTGTGTGATGTATTGATTGTTGTTTGATTGTGTGTAACGCGGCCTAAGGTGCCTCATTAATTAATTAATTAATTTTATTTAATTAATATTGGCAAATTGTTAAAGCCAATTTGATGTATTATTTGGGGCTTGCATGGCTAATCAGGATTTAGAATATTTATGTTGTACCTTTAAATTTATTAGGATAGATTTGAGTAGAATAAATATTTATCTATTTGGGCATGTGAAGTTCGTCATGGCGCGAAGATGGTGCGTGAAGATGCATGTCAAGATGTCATACTACTCAACGACTAATTGCATGGGATGTGATTATTTCCTACAATATTATTGCTATTATGTGATTTGAATTATTAGTTGTGAGTCTAGGAGTATGGGTGTATGCTTAACCAGACTTAAACTTAAATTGCAAAACACATAATAAAGTCCCTATAAAAATTAGGACGTATTGCACTTCCTACTCTATCCCTTTCAAACTATTGGCATTAGGACGACGTGTTTCCTACTCAGTAGGCGTCTCCTTTTATCCTTTAGGAGTTTGGGTCGTGCGGGGCACATAGAGTGAGGTTTGTCTAATAGGGTTATCGAACCGTGTTTGGACCCTAGTGCAAGGTGTTGATTCACACGGGGTGTGGTTAACAAATCGAGAGTCATGTGCGAGGCACGTGATTAACCAGGGTGGTTTACCTAAATAAGCCTATTCCAAGTTTCACGCCGACGCTGGCTTGGTTTAGTAAAATATGGATCTCGGGCCTACTACATGAAGGGACATGTTAAATGTAGTGGGAGTGTTCGGTACCAAAGATATTGAACTGAACACAAAACATAAAACTAAAACTAAATCTTTGCACTTCTAAATTTGATGTTTTGTAGATCATGGCTACTAAGAACCAAAACTCATACCCACTTGCAACTGTCATAGAACAAAACAACCTGAACGGTACTAATTTTGATGATTGGTATCGTAACCTAAAGATTGTCTTGAAACACCAAAAGAAAGAGCATGTGCTTGATGCACGTTTACCTGAACCACCTGCTGATACTGCCACTCGTGCCGAGCGAGATCGGTACGAGAAAAAGTGTGATGAATCTAGTGAAGTGAGTTGCCTCATGCTTGTGTCGATGACACCTGATCTTCAAAGACGTTTTGAGGATTGGAAAGCATACGACATGATATGTGAGCTCAAGAACATGTTTCAAGAGCAAGTACGTTGTGAGCGTTATCGTGTCGCAAATGAACTCTTTGAATGTAGGATGACTGAGGGGGCCTCAGTTAGTGCCCACGTTCAAAAGCTGATGGGTCTTATAGAGCAGCTTGGGAAGCTGGGCTCTACTATGGACCAGGAGCTATGCACTGATCTCATCCTGCACTCCTTGCCATCGAGTTTTAGTATGTTCATCATGAACTACAACATGACAAGAGTAGTCAAGCCGTTGAATGAGTTGCATTCTATTCTCTCTACGGTTGAGACATCCATCAGGCGGGCACCTGATGTTCTGGCAGTAACTGGACACAACAAGAAGGTGAAGAAAGGTAAATGGAAAGGAAAGGGGAAGGTTAAAGGCAAGGACAAGGCTCAAGCTGGGAGCAAGAGCACACCCAAACCGGTGAAAGTTTCTATGCCGACCCCGAACATTGTGTGCTTCTATTGTAATGGCAAGGGTCATTTCAAGCGAGCGTGTCCAAAGATCCTGGAGGAGCAGAAGGCATTGGGGATGTCGTCTTCCTCAGGTATTCCACCCCGAAGAAGTAACTCTAAACCTTTCAGGAAACCACCCCGAAGAAGTGAAGTATTCCACTCTCAGTGCTTCATGTCTGATTACTTCATTTATGAGTGGTAAACACCGCAGAGCATCTTATCCTACTACGAGAAGTGTTTCTGATCAGAATACTTCATTTGTCGGTGATAATATTTCGAGAAAGCTCCAGACCTTTCAGGAAAGCAACACGGAGAAGCGTACGATACCACTCTAAGTGCTTCATGTCTGATTACTTTATTTATGGATGACAACCATTCAAGAAACACGATAAAGCATCTTATCCTCCTACGAGAAGTGTTTCTGATCTGAGTACTTAATTTATGGGTGGTAACCATTCTAGAAAACACCACAAAACATCATACCCTAATACGAGAAGTGTTTATGATTGATTACTTCATTTACAAGTGGGTACCTACCAAGAAAACTCTAAACCATTCATGAAACCACCACGAAGAAGCATAGAATACCATTATAAGTGCTTTATATCTTATTACTTCATTTATGAGTGGTAAACATTCAAAAAAACTCAACAAAGCATCTTATCCTACTACGAGAAGTGTTTCTGATCGGAGTACTTCATTTGTGGGTGATAATCTTTCGAGATAACTCCAAACCTTTCAGGAAAGCAACACGAAGAAGCCTAGAATACCACTCTAAGTGCTTCATGTTTGATTACTTCATTTATGGGTGGCAACCATTCAAGAAAACACTACAAATCATCTTATTCTACTAAGAGAAGTGTTCCTGATGGATTGCTTCATTTATGAATGGTAACCTTCCAAGAAAACTCTAAACCTTTCATGAAACCACCACGAAGAAGCATAGAATACCATTCTAAGTGCTTCATATCTTATTACTTCATTTATGAGTGGTAAACATTCAAAAAAACTCAACAAAGCATCTTATCCTACTACGAGAAGTGTTTCTGATCGGAGTACTTCATTTGTGGGTGATAATCTTTCGAGATAACTCCAAACCTTTCAGGAAAGCAACACGAAGAAGCCTAGAATACCACTCTAAGTGCTTCATGTTTGATTACTTCATTTATGGGTGGCAACCATTCAAGAAAACACAATAAAGCATCTTATCCTGCTACGAGAAGTGTTTCTGATCCGGGTGCTTCATTTATGGGTGGTAACCATTCTAGAAAACACCACAAAGCATCATACCCTACTACGAGAAGTGTTTATGGTTGATTACTTCATTTACGAGTGGTTACCTACCAAGAAAAATCTAAACCTTTCATGAAACCACAACAAAGAAGCATCGAATACCATTCTAAGTGCTTTATGTCTGAGTACTTCATTTACGGGAGGAACACATTCAAGAAAACACCACAAAGCATCTTATCCCTCTGCGAGAAGTGTTTCTGATCAGAGTACTTCATTTATGGGTGGTACCCTTTCAAGAGAACTCCAAACCTTTATGGAAACCACCACGAAGAAGTGTAGAATACCAATCTAAACTCTTCATGTTTGATTACTTCATTTATGGGTGGCAAACATTCAAGAAAACACTACAAAGCATCTTATCCTGCTACCAGAAGTCTTTCTGATCCGAGTACTTCATTTATGGGTGGTAACCTTTTCTAGAAAACACCACAAAGCATCTTATCTAGCTACGAGAAGTTTTTTTGTTCCGGGTACTTCATTTATTGGTGATAACCATTCTACAAAACACTACAAAGCATCTTACCCTACTACGACAAGTGTTTCTGATTGATTACTTCATTTTGAGTGGTAAGCTTCCAAGAAAACTCTAAACCTTTCAGGAAACCACCCCGAAGAAGCGAAGTATTCCACTCTCAGTGCTTCATGTCTGATTACTTCATTTACGGGTGGTAAAAATTCAAGAAAACACCACAAAGCATCTTATCCTGCTATTAGCGCCATTCCAGGAGATCTTCATTTACTTCATTTACGGGTCACTATCTCCCGTCTGTTGATCAAACAGTCGCCATTCCAGGAGATCTTCCTAGCTCAAGTATACAGGGAGACTAAATCTCACGAGAGCTATACAGGGGAAGTAACCAATACTATTAGCGCTAACGTACGGCCGAAATCGGGGGCCAACCGCATCTCGGTAGTGACAGAGATAATCAAACTTTAAATTCAAGTTCCATTTCAGATCAGACAGAATTTCAGAACTTTCAGATAGATCAAATAGATTTCCAAATCAATTCAAATATCGAACTCTCAATTTCAGAAAAGTCAAATCGGACAAGATTTCAGATAGATCAATAATCTTACAACACAGATCTCAATAGAAATGCCAAGTCAGACAAATCGGAAAACACATATCAATCAGAACTAGACACCGAGTCAGATTCATCTATCACAAATCAGATATTTACTTATCAACATGTTTCATAATTTTGGGGCATCTATTTCTAATATGCAGAACAAATTCAGACAAAGTTCAGAATATGCAAAGTTTCGTAATTCCGAGTCAAATTGAATTACGTAACATTTAATTCTAATTACCAAATTTAATAAAAATTCACGTAATTCCGCACCTAAATAAACTCCTTTCGTGACGAATTCTTGTTTCGATTCAAGAATCATTTATTAATTCCTCCAAATCTTCAAATCTACCGAGCAGATTTATCCTGTTTCATGTTTACAATTTGTTACTTATATGCTTTGATAATTAATATTATCGTTTTATATTTTTCGAGCACATTTTCTAACATAAAAAAAAAATCGTTAGCAACTAAATACCATTCATAATAATATTACCCAAATTTAATGAAAGCCCATGACGCATGAAAATTTTAAGCCTATTACATCTAATCATTGTTTAAAGCCCAAATTTACTTATTCCTATTCTAAACTTGTAAATGTTAAAAATCCAAACAATTAAAGACCACTTGGTAAATTTCTAAATCCCTAAGGAAACTCATGGCTAATCATTTTAAATTCTATTCAAATGTCCAGCTATTAACTTATATTTATTTCACTTGGTCCAACCTTTAAAATCAATGTTTTATTAAGGACCCAATACCATATACGTGTACACTCAGCTTCAATGATTTAAGTGGTTTAACAATTTAGTATGGACAACTCACAGCTACATCATTTGAATCCGGAGGTGCTACCAAATCAGTGACAGATACTTAATCCTACACTTATCATGCTAATGATCATATACTCACCAACAAGCATCTAAAGTTCTGAGAAAAGTGTTTCTATTGTACAAGCCATACTATATACACCTACTTCAATTAACACATCTTGCGATTATATCATAGTTAATAATTTCTTGTTGAGTACTATATTAAACTTAGCTACACCTATATATACAGATATGCGAGACATAGCTACAATTGTATGCTAATTATATTTTTAAGTACTTTTAATTTCTTTAATTTATTTCTCCAACCCATTATCATAATATTCAGTTATAGACTAAAATTATTTAACCATGGAGGAATAAATCTGCCAAAACCAAGGAAAACACCAAATCAAGGTTATATCTCATACCAAGACCATATGAGTGCTAGGGCATTGTTAAGGTCACAACTCATAACCCAAATACTGGTATCAACAGACTAAGCAATGACTCACCATATAACATTCAATTTATAGTAAAAAGAATAAGCTTACCAACTTGTAATCATAAGTTCTAACAATTTCTATACCAATTTCCTTCAACCTTGAGAAGTGGCACATAATACAACGCTTAAATCCACAGGTCAGTAATAGGTACAAGGTAATCTTAACCAAAAGTTGAAGAGCACACTCACAAGGAGTTACCGTACATATCAGATAGGTTAGAGCCAGCTTCTGGTGTAATTACATAGTAGATTCTTGACTGATCAAGGCAATGTTCAGATAATTAGTGACTTAATAACTAAAAACAAGACATCAATCATGCTATACACTACTAATCCAAGCACACTAGAACTAGGTATCACCACATTTGGCATTCCTTCATTCCTCACAGTAAATTAAATAACCTTAGCCATACAAACCATATATCAATGTCATGAATTAACCTCAATAATTTCACTATATCATGCCAAACTTATTAGCTATTAGGTTCTGTAATCAAGCAAAATTATAGAAATTTTCAGTTTCTATGTTTAACTTTAGCTATTATTCTTTTAATCGTGTAATAACTAATCGAGAGCAAGTTTTAAACAAAACAGATATTATTTAGTTCCTATATTCCATTTTCTCAAGTAGACTATAGGTTTACACATAAATTGGTACGTATGTATTCTAACTTTTAGAATAATCCATGGATTCATATTGACAATAAGTAGTATTTTGACACTAAGTAGGGACTGTCATTAATTGTTACAACTAAGCTTAGATGGTATATACTCGATATTGATTGCAATTAACAACACCTCTTTAGATAACTCAATAAACATCTTGATTAACACAATTTATATTATACTACCTCCTAATGTTCAAGAGCGGTACCAGTATCCACTTAAAACCAACTCATTAAAGAGTTCAATAATAGTTAGCATAACCTTTATATTAATGTTAAACCAATATCGGTTGGCAATTATACACCATTATTGAACCATAATTCTCATTTTAGTCAAATTAAACAGATTAGAGTTAAGTTATACCGGCTAAGACAAGAAGAAACAGCAAGGGCAACGATTCAGTACAAGGGTCGGTTTAGCAGGAGCATCTCTTCCCAATTTCTCCTCTCTTTTCTCTCTTGCATCTCTTTGCAGTGAGTACCAAGGGTAAGAATAGGGGTTCATTTATATAGCCCTGTAAGGCGGTTAGGAAGGAGGTAAGTCACCGAGGGTAAGGTGAGTTGCTCAACAAGAGTTCACCACATGTCCTTGAAGTAAAAACGTCACAGTTAAGGGAATTCGACTTCCCTTTCAAATCCGTTACTAGGAGCAAGCCACGTATTCGTGCCAGAGTTAAGGGGATTGAACCTCCCTTTCGAATCCACCAATCACGACATAGAATCGTCAATTGAGGTGGCTAAATCCCCTTCGTTCTCATTGATAAGGGGAAGGGTCTCGATTAAATGAGGGTAAGGATGAGGGTTAATAGGAGGCCAGATGTGACGTGAGGCCGAGGCGACGACCTCGTCGGCCATGGGGTGAGGCAGACCGATACAAGGTTTTGGGAAAATTTCATCGAGCGGGTCGTCCCACCGAAGAAACGAGGAAGAAGAAAATAAAAAGGGAAACAATTTGTATCTGACCCGTTTGATCCCAGGGGTGTAATCCCTGTTATTTTCTTATGGGATTTTCCGTGACCAACACTGTAGTTTCTCATGTAACGAGTCAGTTTATGAGGTGGGTCATTATGTTGGATCTTCTATGGGAAGTTATATAATCCTATGTGAAATGAATCATTTCATGAAATGGGTCACATTTTAGGTTATATTCAAGTTATAAATTTCATATCCTCATTATTATTTAATCTAGTAATTATTCTTATGAATATTAGTTTTCATTTAATATATAAGCACATTTGTTGATGAAACCAATTTAGCAATTAAAATATGTCTTTGTTTCGTATGATGAAAAATTATAATAACTCCATATATTTCGATATATTTGATTATCGCAAGGATTACACATATTATTTGATTTTGATGAAATATTATTAAATTATTGCTGAAAAGAGTTATTAGCAAAATTGATTAAAAATATTTGTTAAGTTCTGAAATAATTTAATATACAACCTTTCTTCTTAATATCTTAAAATATTATAAAAACAGTATGAAAAAAATATGGGCTGTGACACATTACTACATTTATGGGTTGCAAACATTCAAGAAAACACCACAAAGCATTTTATCCTGCAACGAGAACTGTTTCTGATCCGAATACATCATTTATGGGTGATAACAATTCAAGAAAACACCACAAAACATCTTATCCTACTACGAGAAGTGTTTCAGATATGATTACTTCATTTATGAGTGGTAACCTTCCAAGAAAACACCACGAATCATCGAAACCTTTAATGAAACCACCACGAAGTAGCATAGAATACCTTTCTAAGTGCTTCATATCTTATTACTTCATTTATGAGAGGTAAACATTCAAGAAAACACCACAAATCATCTTATCCTACAACGATAAGAGTTCCTGATCCGTGTAGTTCATTTTTTGGTGGTAACCTCTCAAGAAAACACCACAAAGCATCTTATTCTACTACGAGAAGTGTTTCTGATGGATTGCTTCATTTATGAATGGTAACCTTCCAAGAAAACTCTAAACCTTTTAATGAAACCACCACGAAGAAGCATAGAATACCATTCTAAGTGCTTCATATCTTATTACTTCATTTATGAGTGGTAACATTCAAAAAAACACAACAAAGCATCTTATCCTACTACGAGAAGTGTTTCTGATCGGAGTACTTCATTTGTGGGTGATAATCTTTCGAGATAACTCCAAACCTTTCAGGAAAGCAACACGAAGAAGCTTAGAATACCACTCTAAGTGCTTCATGTTTGATTACTTCATTTATGGGTGGCAATCATTCAAGAAAACACAATAAAGCATCTTATCCTGCTACGAGAAGTGTTTCTGATCCGGGTGCTTCATTTATGGGTGGTAACCATTCTAGAAAACACCACAAAGCATCATACCCTACTACGAGAAGTGTTTATGGTTGATTACTTCATTTACGAGTGGTTACCAACCAAGAAAAATCTAAACCTTTCATGAAACCACCACGAAGAAGCATCGAATACCATTCTAAGTGCTTTATGTCTGAGTACTTCATTTACGGGAGGAACACATTCAAGAAAACACCACAAAGCATATTATCCCTCTACGAGAAGTGTTTCTGATCAGAGTACTTCATTTATGGGTGGTACCCTTTCAAGAGAACTCCAAACCTTTATGGAAACCACCACGAAGAAGTGTAGAATACCAATCTAAACTCTTCATGTTTGATTACTTCATTTATGGGTGGCAAACATTCAAGAAAACACTACAAAGCATCTTATCCTGCTACCAGAAGTCTTTCTGATCCGAGTACTTCATTTATGGGTGGTAACCTTTTCTAGAAAACACCACAAAGCATCTTATCTAGCTACGAGAAGTTTTTTTGTTCCGGGTACTTCATTTATTGGTGATAACCATTCTACAAAACACTACAAAGCATCTTACCCTACTACGACAAGTGTTTCTGATTGATTACTTCATTTTGAGTGGTAAGCTTCCAAGAAAACTCTAAACCTTTCAGGAAACCACCCCGAAGAAGCGAAGTATTCCACTCTCAGTGCTTCATGTCTGATTACTTCATTTACGGGTGGTAAAAATTCAAGAAAACACCACAAAGCATCTTATCCTGCTACGAGAAGTGTTTCTGATCCGGGTACTTCATTTACGGGTGGTAACCATTCTAGAAAACACCATCAAGCATCTTATTCTGCTATGAGAAGTGTTTATGATCCGGGTACTTCATTTATTGGTAATAACCATTCTACAAAACACCACAAAGCATCTAATTCTACTACGAGAAGTGTTTCTGATTGATTACTTAATTTATGAGTGGTAACCTCCAAGAAAACTCTAAACCTTTCATGAAACCACCACGAAGAAGCATAGAATACCATTCTAAGTGCTTCATATCTTATTACTTCATTTATGAGTGGTAAACACCACAAAGCATCTTTTCCTACTACGAGAAGTGTTTCTGATCAAAATACTTCATTTGTCGGTGATAATCTTTCGAGAAAGCTCCAAACCTTTCAGGAAAGCAACACGGAGAAGCGTACAATACAACTCTAAGTGCTTCATGTCTGATTCCTTTATTTATGGATGACAACCATTCAAGAAACACGATAAAGCATCTTATCCTCCTACGAGAAGTGTTTCTGATCCGAGTACTTTATTTATGGGTGGTAACCATTCTAGAAAAGACCACAAAGCATCATACCCTAATACGAGAAGTGTTTATGATTGATTACTTCATTTACAAGTGGGCACCTACCAAGAAAACTCTAAACCATTCATGAAACTACCACGAAGAAGCATAGAATACCATTATAAGTGCTTTATGTCTGGGTACTTCATTTACGGGTGGCAAACATTCAAGAAAGCACCACAAAGCACCTTATCCCACTACGAGAAGTGTTTCTGATCAGAGTAATTCGTTTATGGGTGGTACCCTTTCAAGAGAACTCCAAACCTTTCAGGAAACCACCACGAAGAAACGTAGAATACCACTCTAAGCTCTTCATGTCTCATTACTACATTTATGGGTTGCAAACATTCAAGAAAACACCACAAAGCATTTTATCCTGCAACGAGAACTGTTTCTGATCCGAATACATCATTTATGGGTGATAACAATTCAAGAAAACACCACAAAACATCTTATCCTACTACGAGAAGTGTTTCAGATATGATTATTTCATTTATGAGTGGTAACCTTCCAAGAAAACACCACAAATCATCGAAACCTTTAATGAAACCACCATGAAGTAGCATAGAATACCTTTCTAAGTGCTTCATATCTTATTACTTCATTTATAAGAGGTAAACATTCAAGAAAACACCACAAATCATCTTATCCTGCAACGATAAGAGTTCCTGATCCGCGTAGTTCATTTTTGGGTGGTAACCTCTCAAGAAAACACCACAAAGCATCTTATTCTACTACGAGAAGTGTTCCTGATGGATTGCTTCATTTATGAATGGTAACCTTCCAAGAAAACTCTAAACCTTTCATGAAACCACCACGAAGAAGCATAGAATACCATTCTAAGTGCTTCATATCTTATTACTTCATTTATGAGTGGTAAACATTCAAAAAAACACAACAAAACATCTTATCCTACTACGAGAAGTGTTTCTGATCGGAGTACTTCATTTGTGGGTGATAATCTTTCGAGATAACTCCAAACCTTTCAGGAAAGCAACACGAAGAAGCTTAGAATACCACTCTATGTGCTTCATGTTTGATTACTTCATTTATGGGTGGCAACCATTCAAGAAAACACAATAAAGCATCTTATCCTGCTACGAGAAGTGTTTCTGATCCGGGTGCTTCATTTATGGGTGGTAACCATTCTAGAAAACACCACAAAGCATCATACCCTACTACGAGAAGTGTTTATGGTTGATTACTTCATTTACGAGTGGTTACCTACCAAGAAAAATCTAAACCTTTCATGAAACCACCACGAAGAAGCATCGAATACCATTCTAAGTGCTTTATGTCTGAGTACTTCATTTACGGGAGGAACACATTCAAGAAAACACCACAAAGCATCTTATCCCTCTACGAGAAGTGTTTCTGATCAGAGTACTTCATTTATGGGTGGTACCCTTTCAAGAGAACTCCAAACCTTTATGGAAACCACCACGAAGAAGTGTAGAATACCAATCGAAACTCTTCATGTCTGATTACTTCATTTATGGGTGGCAAACATTCAAGAAAACACTACAAAACATCTTATCCTGCTACCAGAAGTCTTTCTGATCCGAGTACTTCATTTATGGGTGGTAACCTTTTCTAGAAAACACCACAAAGCATCTTATCTAGCTACGAGAAGTTTTTTTGTTCCGGGTACTTCATTTATTGGTGATAACCATTCTACAAAACACTACAAAGCATCTACCCTACTACGACAAGTGTTTCTGATTGATTACTTCATTTTGAGTGGTAAGCTTCCAAGAAAACTCTAAACCTTTCAGGAAACCACCCCGAAGAAGCGAAGTATTCCACTCTCAGTGCTTCATGTCTGATTACTTCATTTACGGGTGGTAAAAATTCAAGAAAACACCACAAAGCATCTTATCCTGCTACGAGAAGTGTTTCTGATCCGGGTACTTCATTTACGGGTGGTAACCATTCTAGAAAACACCATCAAGCATCTTATTCTGCTATGAGAAGTGTTTATGATCCGGGTACTTCATTTATTGGTAATAACCATTCTACAAAACACCACAAAGCATCTAATTCTACTACGAGAAGTGTTTCTGATTGATTACTTAATTTATGAGTGGTAACCTCCAAGAAAACTCTAAACCTTTCATGAAACCACCACGAAGAAGCATAGAATACCATTCTAAGTGCTTCATATCTTATTACTTCATTTATGAGTGGTAAACACCACAAAGCATCTTTTCCTACTACGAGAAGTGTTTCTGATCAAAATACTTCATTTGTCGGTGATAATCTTTCGAGAAAGCTCCAAACCTTTCAGGAAAGCAACACGGAGAAGCGTACAATACAACTCTAAGTGCTTCATGTCTGATTCCTTTATTTATGGATGACAACCATTCAAGAAACACGATAAAGCATCTTATCCTCCTACGAGAAGTGTTTCTGATCCGAGTACTTTATTTATGGGTGGTAACCATTCTAGAAAAGACCACAAAGCATCATACCATAATACGAGAAGTGTTTATGATTGATTACTTCATTTACAAGTGGGCACCTACCAAGAAAACTCTAAACCATTCATGAAACTACCACGAAGAAGCATAGAATACCATTATAAGTGCTTTATGTCTGGGTACTTCATTTACGGGTGGCAAACATTCAAGAAAGCACCACAAAGCACCTTATCCCACTACGAGAAGTGTTTCTGATCAGAGTAATTCGTTTATGGGTGGTACCCTTTCAAGAGAACTCCAAACCTTTCAGGAAACCACCACGAAGAAACGTAGAATACCACTCTAAGCTCTTCATGTCTCATTACTACATTTATGGGTTGCAAACATTCAAGAAAACACCACAAAGCATTTTATCCTGCAACGAGAACTGTTTCTGATCCGAATACATCATTTATGGGTGATAACAATTCAAGAAAACACCACAAAACATCTTATCCTACTACGAGAAGTGTTTCAGATATGATTATTTCATTTATGAGTGGTAACCTTCCAAGAAAACACCACAAATCATCGAAACCTTTAATGAAACCACCATGAAGTAGCATAGAATACCTTTCTAAGTGCTTCATATCTTATTACTTCATTTATAAGAGGTAAACATTCAAGAAAACACCACAAATCATCTTATCCTGCAACGATAAGAGTTCCTGATCCGCGTAGTTCATTTTTGGGTGGTAACCTCTCAAGAAAACACCACAAAGCATCTTATTCTACTACGAGAAATGTTCCTGATGGATTGCTTCATTTATGAATGGTAACCTTCCAAGAAAACTCTAAACCTTTCATGAAACCACCACGAAGAAGCATAGAATACCATTCTAAGTGCTTCATATCTTATTACTTCATTTATGAGTGGTAAACATTCAAAAAAACACAACAAAGCATCTTATCCTACTACGAGAAGTGTTTCTGATCGGAGTACTTCATTTGTGGGTGATAATCTTTCGAGATAACTCCAAACCTTTCAGGAAAGCAACACGAAGAAGCTTAGAATACCACTTTATGTGCTTCATGTTTGATTACTTCATTTATGGGTGGCAAGCATTCAAGAAAACACAATAAAGCATCTTATCCTGCTACGAGAAGTGTTTATGATCCGGGTGCTTCATTTATGGGTGGTAACCATTCTAGAAAACACCACAAAGCATCATACCCTACTACGAGAAGTGTTTATGGTTGATTACTTCATTTACGAGTGGTTACCTACCAAGAAAAATCTAAACCTTTCATGAAACCACCACGAAGAAGCATCGAATACCATTCTAAGTGCTTTATGTCTGAGTACTTCATTTACGGGAGGAACACATTCAAGAAAACACCACAAAGCATCTTATCCCTCTACGAGAAGTGTTTCTGATCAGAGTACTTCATTTATGGGTGGTACCCTTTCAAGAGAACTCCAAACCTTTATGGAAACCACCACGAAAAAGTGTAGAATACCAATCTAAACTCTTCATGTTTGATTACTTCATTTATGGGTGGCAAACATTCAAGAAAATACTACAAAGCATCTTATCCTGCTACCAGAAGTCTTTCTGATCCGAGTACTTCATTTATGGGTGGTAACCTTTCTAGAAAACACCACAAAGCATCTTATCTAGCTACGAGAAGTTTTTTTGTTCCGGGTACTTCATTTATTGGTGATAACCATTCTACAAAACACTACAAAGCATCTTACCCTACTACGGCAAGTGTTTCTGATTGATTACTTCATTTTGAGTGGTAAGCTTCCAAGAAAACTCTAAACATTTCAGGAAACCACCCCGAAGAAGCGAAGTATTCCACTCTCAGTGCTTCATGTCTGATTACTTCATTTACGGGTGGTAAAAATTCAAGAAAACACCACAAAGCATCTTATCCTGCTACGAGAATTGTTTCTGATCCGGGTACTTCATTTACGGGTGGTAACCATTCTAGAAAACACCATCAAGCATCTTATTCTGCTACAAGAAGTGTTTATGATCTCGGTACTTCATTTATTGGTAATAACCATTCTACAAAACACCACAAAGCATCTAATTCTACTACGAGAAATATTTCTGATTGATTACTTAATTTATGAGTGGTAACTTCCAAGAAAACTCTAAACCTTTCATGAAACCACCACGAAGAAGCATAGAATACCATTCTAAGTGCTTCATATCTTATTACTTCATTTATGAGTGGTAAACACCACAAAGCATCTTTTCCAACTACGAGAAGTGTTTCTGATCAAAATACTTCATTTGTCGGTGATAATCTTTCGAGAAAGCTCCAAACCTTTCAGGAAAGCAACACGGAGAAGCGTACAATACAACTCTAAGTGCTTCATGTCTGATTCCTTTATTTATGGATGGCAACCATTCAAGAAACACGATAAAGCATCTTATCCTCCTACGAGAAGTGTTTCTGATCCGAGTACTTTATTTATGGGTGGTAACCATTCTAGAAAACACCACAAAGCATCATACCCTAATACGAGAAGTGTTTATGATTGATTACTTCATTTACAAGTGGGTACCTACCAGGAAAACTCTAAACCATTCATGAAACCACCACGAAGAAGCATAGAATACCATTATAAGTGCTTTATGTCTGGTTACTTCATTTACGGGTGGCAAACATTCAAGAAAACACCACAAAGCACCTTATCCCACTACGAGAAGTGTTTCTGATCAGAGTAATTCGTTTATGGGTGGTACCCTTTCAAGAGAACTCCAAACCTTTCAGGAAACCACCACGAAGAAGCGTAGAATACCACTCTAAGCTCTTCATGTCTCATTACTACATTTATGGGTAGCAAACATTCAAGAAAACACCACAAATCATTTTATCCTGCAACGAGAACTGTTTCTGATCCGAATACATCATTTATGGGTGATAACAATTCAAGAAAACACCACAAAACATCTTATCCTACTACGAGAAGTGTTTCAGATATGATTACTTCATTTATGAGTGGTAACCTTCCAAGAAAACACCACAAATCATCGAAACCTTTAATGAAACCACCTCGAAGTAGCATAGAATACCTTTCTAAGTGCTTCATATCTTATTACTTCATTTATAAGAGGTAAACATTCAAGAAAACACCACAAATCATCTTATCCTGCAACGATAAGAGTTCCCGATCCGCGTAGTTCATTTTTGGGTGGTAACCTCTCAAGAAAACACCACAAATCATCTTATTCTACTAAGAGAAGTGTTCCTGATGGATTGCTTCATTTATGAATGGTAACCTTCCAAGAAAACTCTAAACCTTTCATGAAACCACCACGAAGAAGCATAGAATACAATTCTAAGTGCTTCATATCTTATTACTTCATTTATGAGTGGTAAACATTCAAAAAAACACAACAAAGCATCTTATCCTACTACGAGAAGTGTTTCTGATCGGAGTACTTCATTTGTGGGTGATAATCTTTCGAGATAACTCCAAACCTTTCAGGAAAGCAACACGAAGAAGCTTAGAATACCACTCTAAGTGCTTCATGTTTGATTACTTCATTTATGGGTGGCAACCATTCAAGAAAACACAATAAAGCATCTTATCCTGCTACGAGAAGTGTTTCTGATCCGGGTGCTTCATTTATGGGTGGTAACCATTCTAGAAAACACCACAAAGCATCATACCCTACTACGAGAAGTGTTTATGGTTGATTACTTCATTTACGAGTGGTTACCTACCAAGAAAAATCTAAACCTTTCATGAAACCACCACGAAGAAGCATCGAATACCATTCTAAGTGCTTTATGTCTGAGTACTTAATTTACGGGAGGAACACATTCAAGAAAACACCACAAAGCATCTTATCCCTCTACGAGAAGTGTTTCTAATCAGAGTACTTCATTTATGGGTGTTACCCTTTCAAGAGAACTCCAAACCTTTATGGAAACCACCACGAAGAAGTGTAGAATACCAATCTAAACTCTTCATGTCTGATTACTTCATTTATGGGTGGCAAACATTCAAGAAAACACTACAAAGCATCTTATCCTGCTACCAGAAGTCTTTCTGATCCGAGTACTTCATTTATGGGTGGTAACCTTTCTAGAAAACACCACAAAGCATCTTATCTAGCTACGAGAAGTTTTTTTGTTCCGGATACTTCATTTATTGGTGATAACCATTCTACAAAACACTACAAAGCATCTTACCCTACTACGACAAGTGTTTCTGATTGATTACTTCATTTTGAGTGGTAAGCTTCCAAGAAAACTCTAAACCTTTCAGGAAACCACCAGGAAGAAGCATAGAATACCATTCTAAGTGCTTCATATCTTATTACTTCATTTACGGGTGGCAACCATTCCAGAAACACGATAAAGCATCTTATCCTGTTACGAGAAGTGTTTCTGATCCGAGTACTTCATTTATGGGTGGTAACCATTCTAGAAAACACCACAAAGCATCATACCCTACTACAAGAAGTGTTTATGATTGATTCATTTTCGAGTGGTTACCTTCCATGAAAACTCTGAACCTTTCATGAAACCACCACAAAGAAGCATAGAATACCATTCTAAGTGCTTTATGTCTGAGTAGTTCATTTACGGGTGGCAAACATTCAAGAAAACACCACAAAACATCTTATCCCACTACGAGAAGTGTTTCTGATCAGAGTACTTCATTTATGGGTGTTTCCATTTCAAGAGAACTCCAAACCTTTCAGAAAACCACAACGAAGAAGCGTAGAATACCAATATAAACTATTCATGTCTAATTACATCATTTATGGGTGGCAAACATTCAAGAAAACACTACAAAGCATCTTATCCTGCTACCAGAAGTCTTTCTGATCCGAGTACTTCATTTATGGGTCGTAACCTTTCTAGAAAACACCACAAAGCATCTTATCTAGCTACGAGAAGTTTTTTTGTTCCGGGTACTTCATTTATTGGTGATAACCATTCTACAAAACACTACAAAGCATCTTACCCTACTACGACAAGTGTTTCTGATTGATTACTTCATTTTGAGTGGTAAGCTTCCAAGAAAACTCTAAACCTTTCAGGAAACCACCCCGAAGAAGCGAAGTATTCCACTCTCAGTGCTTCATGTCTGATTACTTCATTTACGGGTGGTAAAAATTCAAGAAAACACCACAAAGCATCTTATCCTGCTACGAGAAGTGTTTCTGATCCGGGTACTTCATTTACGGGTGGTAACCATTCTAGAAAACACCATCAAGCATCTTATTCTGCTATGAGAAGTGTTTATGATCCGGGTACTTCATTTATTGGTAATAACCATTCTACAAAACACCACAAAGCATCTAATTCTACTACGAGAAGTGTTTCTGATTGATTACTTAATTTATGAGTGGTAACCTCCAAGAAAACTCTAAACCTTTCATGAAACCACCACGAAGAAGCGTAGAATACCATTCTAAGTGCTTCATATCTTATTACTTCATTTATGAGTGGTAAACACCACAAAGCATCTTTTCCTACTACGAGAAGTGTTTCTGATCAAAATACTTCATTTGTCGGTGATAATCTTTCGAGAAAGCTCCAAACCTTTCAGGAAAGCAACA
>CAXKVX010004300.1:0-14565 GCA_964058865.1 Eleocharis quinqueflora
AAATACTAAATGAGGTAGGAAATTGAAAACGGGTCGGGCTAGGTCGGATCGGGTCAAATTCGCCCGAGTCAACGGGTTGGCCGGGCCACGAGTTTGTCAGACCAGGTTTGAGAAGAAGGGTATAATCGTTAGCTTCTTTATTTCACACCGCTTCTCCTCTCCTCTATTTAGGTATTTGACAAAATTCGTATGTGTTTGACCCGGCCCGGCCCAACCGAAGGCAAACTCGTCCAAAAAACTCTAGAGTCAAAGACGAGTAGTGACCATCCTTTTTGGAAAAAACCTGTGTTAAAACTCGTGCGGACACTCTAAAACACTAATAGAGGTAGGGAATTGAAAACGTGTCGGGCTGTGTCGGGCCTAACTCGCCCGAGTCGACGGGTTGGCCGGGCCGACGGGTTTGCAGGGCCGAGTTTGGACGGGTTGGCCGAGCCGACGGGTTTGCGGGTCAATTTTAACACAAGTTTTTTTCAAGAAGTATGGTCGCTATCCGTCTTTGACCCTCGCTTTTTTTACGGGTCCGCACGGGTTTGCCTCGGGTCGGGCCGTCGGGTCGCGGCCTTAGGGTTCAGGCCGGGTCGAGTTTGTATTTAGGAGATTTCAGTGGCTAAATATGTAATATTGAAGTTTTAGAGGCTTTTATATGAAACGTTTTGTATTTTAAATGGATAAATATGTAATTATGAGATTTTAGTGGCTAAATATGTAATATTGAAGTTTTAGAGGCCTTTATATGAAATTCTGCCTATTTTTAAATATACATAATTATATTACATAAATAATGACAAATTGTATAAATATATAAAATTATTTTGCAAATTTTTTTCCGAGCCCCTACCCTTCACTGAATCCGCCCCTGATTTTCAATCAGAGCCAAGAGACTGAAATCAATTCAAAACCCGGATTACGAGATTTCATGGAAAACCTTAAATGTTTATCTGCCTCTTATTTGTCAAATTAAATTATTTATCAGTTAACAGATGTTGACATGGTGTAAATTTATCAACATGCTGCCATATTTAAACTAAGTTCGATTTTATTTTATTTATTTATTACAACAACAATAACAACAACAAAATCAATCTTTAGTCTTAAACAAATTAAAATAGACTAGAGATAAAACCTAATCAAAATATTTCATTATTTATTACCTTTTGTTAAATGTAGAGAATAAGAAAATGAATAAATTGTTTTTTTCATTTGCATTGCCACAAGTTAAAATAGACTAGAGAAAAAAGGGTGCTGATATTCACACCACAAAACTTGATATTAACACCACAAGCATTTAATTATTTTAATTAATGGACAACTTTACCCCTTAATTAATTCCCTACGTAACTACTAGTAGTTTCCTTATTTTAATTAACAATTTTTCCAAAGAATGTTAGTTCTATCCTGTAGAGATAATTAATTCAATATAAATTAAAAGAAAAAAATACATTTTATGCATTTTTGTTGAGCAACCTACTCCAACCAAACTTTGAATAATATGCAAATATGCATCCAATCATTAGTTACACTTTTCTTAATGTAATTATTATATCTTTTATTTGTATCAGTCAATTAATTTAAAATTTTTTGAGATATATTTTTTCATTTTATTTATAAAAATCCATGTATCATGTTTAAGAGCGACACATTTCAAATTTATAAAAGTTAAAAACACATGTATCATGTTACATCAGGGAAAATATTTAACATGATACTTTTCAAATTTAACAAGTTTAGCATGTAACATGATACTATTTTATAAATTTGCAAGTAATGTTCATTTTTTATTTTGTCTTTCTAATTATATATTAGCGAGGACAAAAACAATAATTAAAATGAAATAATACAACAAATGATCTAATAACTCAGGTAGTAGCTTGTTAGGATGACTTTCAAGAGGTCATAGATTCAAAACTTCGTGAGCACATGATCCCACAAAAGACATTTGAAAAATAATAAATATTTGAGATTGTAGCAGGTTCCCTTATATAAAGAAATAAAATAATACATATTTTTAGTTTTTAAAAGAAAAAAACAACATTATGTCTTTTCCATTATTTTGTTGTTTTTCTTTTGAATTATAATATTTTAATTTACACATGTATTCAATTAAACAAAAAAATCAAATTACATCTATCTTTTACAATATTTGTTAATTGAACACATGAAAATTCAATTTACTTACCAATAACAAATAAGAATACAACTTGAAAGAAATTCTAATCTATTAATTAATTATGTTTAGTGCACAAAAGCTGCTTAATATCATCCAAGTTGTAAATGAAAAGTGTCGCTCATAAAATTTTAAATTAATTGAGACAACTAAAACGTAAAATAATTACTTAAAAAATGTAACTAATAATTGGATGCATATTTGCATACTATTTAAAATTTTGTTGTAGTAGGTGCTCAACATAAATGCATAAAATGTATTTGCATTTTTGTTATTTTATATTGAATAAATTATTTTTACATGATCGAAACAAATAGGAAACAAATCTTTGAAAAGTTCTCTAATTAAAAAGGAAATCACTAGCAGTTACTAGGAAATTAATTAAGGGTAAATTTGTCATTAATAAAATTAATCAAATGATTGTGGTGTTAATAACAAATTTTGTGGTGTGAATATCAGCGCCCAGAAAAAACCTTGTCAGAATATTTTATATTATTTATTACCTTTTCCTAAAAGTAGAGAATAAGAAAATGAAATTTTTTTTTTCATTTGCATTGCCAATGTCTTGAAAAGATCAATACTTAATATGTACCGTAATTAATACATGGCAAAACATGTCAGTAACAACCAATGATAAATGTCGAAAAATATTTATTCATAAATTGAAATTGAACACGCCTGCATATGGATTTTTTTTATTTATTGTACATAAGTTTACAACACACATGAACTCATCCAAAAAATAAATTTGAAAAATACCCTCAAAATAGTCTCACCGAAACTTAAACCACATACCTCTCCTGTAAAGATCTTGTGTCTTATCACTACACTAGATAAGATTGAACAATGTGCATACATACTTACACTACAGAGCTACGTTTAATCTCACGTATACACAAAATAGTTTGAAGAGCACAACGACGATTTTAATAAGACATGTACAACATAATTTAATAAAGGGAAAATCAAATTTTTATTTTTAATTTTTGTCAAAAAAATCAAATTGGTTATTGAATTTTTATTTGCATCAATTTGATCCTTGAATAAATGAATGTTTAAGAATAAATTTATTTTTGTTAGGAAAAGCTTAAGAATGATTTTTGTACTTTGTAAAAGTTCAAAATTAAATTGGTGTACACGAAAGTAAAAAAAAAACTGTTTTTTTTTCTTAATAAAGTTTTGAGAACCAAAACGTAAAAAAAAAACAGATTTTTTCTTAATAATTTTTTCTCTTAAATGCTTCGTTTAATAAATTATCCAAAGATAAATAATGTGTGTTAGTCTATTCCTACTCGAATTAATTTATTTATGTTCGGCACAATTATTATTACAAAGAAAGTTTATATTAAGTTGTATTTGATATCGGGAGCAGGATGGATCCGCAGTTCTTTAAATCAAATTTTAGTTCAAAGATATACCAGCCGTTAGATTTGTGTCAAAATTCATATTTATAATTGATACAAATTAGACAGAAATGAATCTCTTTTGATATCAATTTTGAAGCAGATTTAACAACTGAACTATCTTTTGAATTCAAATTTAATTCAAAGGACCGCGAATCCACCCTGCTCCCATTTCTAATCATGATTGTTACTAATTATAGTAGTTATAGGCTCGCGCTCCGCGCGAAAAAGTTAAATTCTATACTTTTGTATTACAACAACAAAATTATATTGGATCTAAATTAGAGCACCAATAAAAAAATACTACAGTCAACCTTTCGTGCTAAGAAAATAATTTTTTTAAAAAAACAGTGATTTTATTATAGCGACGAACAGTAAAAATACTGTTCATTCGCACTGTAAAAATGAACAGTGCACACATGTTGTGTCATGAATATATTAGATTAGTAAAGTTTTAGAAAAGAAAATATGGACAAATTGGCAATGCTTTGCCAAGATAACATGACTGCCTTCTGCCCCTTTGTTTGCAAGTGGGCTCATTTATTCTATTATATCTAATACATGGGCTTCATCACTATTGAATATATATTTGAATTTGACAACCTTTCACTATTCAATATGACCGGGTTGAGCCAATAGATGGTAATAAAGTTTGTGGTAATTCCTCCGCATAGCAAAAGTGTTGTGGTTAAATTTACAAGTTACAATCATTTGTCAGGTAAGACCGTAAGAGCATCTTCATTTCAAAAAAATTTGTAATTTCTAATCTGATATAATAATTTCTAAATAAATTTCAAAAATGTAGATGTGTTTTTTATTTAACAGTTTTGCTTCAGAGTATTTATTTGACAATTATGTTTTAGAGTTTATAAACTTTAACGTGGCTCAATTATTGGCTAAAATTGAACGGTTTTTCATAGCATTGATAGTATTTGCTCACGTGAAAATTAAGAAACTCTAACTTTTATAGTTTCGAGAATAAAAAATTTAAAAACTAAAAAAAATTTGATAAGAATACATATATAATTATGATTGTATATGTATTCGTATAATTGATAAGAATACACAAAACGTGGCTTAGTTACTTTTGATAAGAATACATATATAATTAAAGTGAATTAATTATGATTGTTGATGAACAATTATAATTAAATTAATTAATACTTGTATGAAGATTTCATTAATCGTGTCATAATTTTTATAGATTACACGTTCTTAATAAGATATTGAGAATAATGTCATGATCTTTAAAGATGACAATATCTTGCTGAGATCCCAAAAGATACAATTTTTTTTAAGATCTCTAGAAGATATGATGTACAAGATCTTTCCAAGATAATAAAGACACTAGTATTTAAGCGTTGGGTCTCCAAAGAATACATGTGTGTTAGGTGTGCATGTGTTGCATTTATTACTCTCTCTTGCTCTCTCCATTAACAACAAAATACCTTTGAAAGGATTCATAAGCGCATCAACTGAGGGGTAAAACAAAGAAACTGCAGCAAGGCGCACACTTCTTCCATCAATGAGGATCTCGGCAAGATGAAAAGTAAGTTCACGGTTCCTCTTAATTTAAATATCTTAAATCTTACACAAAGCATTAATGATTGTTTAATTAGAACTTGGTTTGATAAATGATTCTACCTAATTGAAATTGCACCAACAAATAACAGTTTCGTGCCCAAAATTCGAGAGATGACCAGATAGGCGAGAAAAAAAGAACTAGGTATGGCTTAATTTCTTAGTAACATTTCTAGTTGTTCCTTTGGGAGCAGGGCAGATCCAGTTCCACTAGAGAGGGGTAAGATTTATTATTTTTTTCAGAGAGGGCGAAATGAGGCATTTAAAAAAAAAAATTATAAGCATATTAAAGAAATGCTAATTGTATAAATATATAAGATATATTTTACAAAAGTGTTTTTAGAGGAGGACAGTTGTCCTCCTCCGACTCTTACTAGCTCCGCACTATAATGATAGGCATGAAATAAGACAATGGCATAATGATAGGTGGGAATTAAGACAATGACATTGTTTAGCACCTATGTTGCACGAGTGCGGGTGCGAGTGTGGAGATACATCATTTTCCAAAATACTAGAATACGGCGGAGTAATATATAGAATAATAAAAAATCATATTATGTATTAAAATATATATAATATGTAACATATTTGATTACAAACACATATTTATTGCAGTGGTTTGTACTCTTGATAAGCAAAAAAAAAAAAATAATATAATATATATATATATATATATATAAGAGCTATGCTATTATGCTTCAAGAAGCAAAAGGGAGTTATGCTTCACATATTCTCAACCATCCGATTTCATCATGACCAATCCTGAACTGTGGACCTAGAAAACTTGAAATTAAAAGCCAACAAACCACATACTTAACCAAATTTTAATATATGAGTGATTGGAGAATTACGTCAAAAAGCTCAAATTACATAGAAGCCCTAAAAGCTACTGAATTGATTGAAGAACCCGCGGTTGGTTTCGTTAAGCCGACTGAATCAAAGAGTGGTACTGCTACCATAATCAAACAAAATAACACCATAATCCAACTCTTGGTGAGACTTACTGAAAATTTGGAGGATTGTAAAGAAGCTATTAGAAGTATCAGACAAGTCGTAGCTGATCAAACGTCAGCCGGGACGAGTGCTGATATAACTAATACCATTGACGAGTTACAAAAGAATTTAAAGAAATTGAATTTAGGTGAACCAATCCCTAAACCAAAGAAAAAGGAGGTACCATTCTACGTCTTCAAAGATCCACTAAAAATTTTTGAAGAAGAGAAAAAAAAATTAAAATGAACAGAACGCTTACTGAGACTGTGATGGAACCACGACCATCTATCTCGGAACGAGAACAACAAAGCCATAATGAGAATCAAACTCCAACAATTGAGAATCAAATCCGAAATTATAGACGTAGCCAGAGACTACGACAAGAAATACAAAGAAGGTTACCCGGAAGGAGACAAATCGGGTACAACAGGAGTTTGGAGAGCCAACTGAATCCTGACGCAGAATTAAACATATCTCAGTTCAGAAGAGCACAGTCAGTACCAGCAGAGACACTTTACCAAGATGGCTGGACTGCTACTCAACATAGGGTATACCAACATTATTCTGACCAACGAATCCTCGTAACTGATGGACAACAGTTAGAATTACCATTTATTACCCAACAAAGTTACGAAGAGATACAAAGATCAGGACTTCAACATTTACACCTAGGATTAATAATGATAAGATTATATACTCTACATCGTAGAGAAGCAGGTGTAAACGCCCTTGTAGTGGTGAGAGATACTCGGTGGGCAGACGATAGATCCATAATTGGAACAATGGAGATGGATTTAACTACCGGAACCCAACTAGCATACCTAGCACCAAATATGATGCTTAGTATAGCTGATTTCTTTAACCATATACAGTTGGTAGTTCAAACACATGGGTATGAAAACTGGCAAGCTGGAGAGAGTAACCTATTATTAACAAGATCATTAATAGGAAGACTGTCTAATACGAGTTATACCAGCTTTAGATATAATGTACAAAGAGTTTCGGATTACCTAACCAGTAGAGGTGTCCAAGCGATCTCTGGACAATCACATACCACAGAAGGATTAAGGGGATCAAGATGGATTATTAGACCACCGCATGTAGCAGAGGTGCAACATCCACAAGACGCTATGATTCGCACGAGATCAAACAGAACAATTTCATTAAAATTCAAAAATTATGCGGCTACACAACCATCTCAGGGACCAACAGTTGGAACTAACGATGAAGAACAACTGTCAGAGGAAGAAACAGCCTTAGTACTGTTTGTAAACGTGTCCGATGATGAATTAGAAGATGAAGAAGACGATGACACGTACTGGGGAGCTATTCAGCTAACCGCCAGTTTGGCTGAAGTAGAAATGAAACAAGATGGTCCTATATGGGACCAAAGTGATGAAGAAAACGAAGAGGATTTCATAAATCCTTTCGCGGAAGGTGGTGGAGATAAGAACAAGTCTTCTTTTGAAACCGAAACTGTATACGTTTTGGGACAAGAATTAGAATTTGATTATCCTATACTGAAACAATTTCTTGAAAAACCTGTTGTCCAAAACACAGTTTTATCTTCATCGATAACATCAAATTATAATCTACCCCCCGAGCCAACGATGGGAAGAATAAATTACCCAACAGGTAGATTAAGAAATGATGATGAATCATCAGGAAGTAGATTCATGCAAAGACCAAGAAGTCTACCCGGAGGAGTCGGATCACACCAAAATGAACAGTGGAACTTACCAACTGCCATGCAAAAGCAAGGTGCAATGTTAGTCTTGCCAGAAGATATTGGCTTATACAATGATGTTATTTCAAGATGGGAATCAATAACGTTAAACCTAATAAGTGAAAGAAACTTTGATAATAATAAAGCTAAAATACAATTCATCGAAAACTTATTAGGCGAAGTAGAAAAGAAGATCTGGATCCAATGGAGAATGGCCTTTGAGGCTGAATACTTAGCCTTAGAAGCAGTGGCAGATGATACGCAAAACGTAATATCTCAGATCAGAAGAGTATTAATTCTGGAAGATCCATATCAGGGAACTACTAATGAACAGGACAGAGCGTATCAGGATTTAGAAAGGCTATCCTGTGAACATGTGAAAGATCTATTCTTTTACATGAATGATTTTAAAATATTAGCGGCAAAATCAGGAAGAATATATATATCCCCCGAACTATCTGAAAAATTCTTTAGAAAAATGCCACCGCTAATTGGGAAAGAACTTGAACAAGCTTTTCAAAAGAAATTCCCAGGAAATACAGTTGGGGTAATCCCCAGAATCCATTTCTCGTATCAGTACCTAGCCGAGATGTGCAAAAAGGCTGCGTTACAAAGAAGCCTGAAGGACTTAACGATATGTAACAAAATACCCATCCCAGGATATTACCAAAATAATAGAAAGAAATATGGGTTAAGAAAGGCTAGAAATTACAAAGGAAAACCTCATGATTCACATGTGAGGGTATTTAAAAGAAAGCACGCAGAAAGGGTACGTAAATGCAAGTGTTTTATCTGTGGAGAAGAATGACACTTTGCTAGAGAATGCAGGAATAAGAAAGGCAACATAGTAAGAGCCGCAGTAATGAACGATCTGGATTTACCAGATGATCTCGATGTTGTCTCAGTAGATCTAAACGAACCGGACAGTGATGCAATCTGCAGTCTGTCAGAAGGAGAAGCAGGTAACACAGAATATCAGGTACGAACTTGTTTAGAGGAATTACCTATGGAATCAAACCTGATGCTACAAATAACAGACTTCGGCTGGAGAAGCAAAGTCGAATTACCCGAAAAACAAGAATCTTGTGAGCATAATTTTGAAGAAACAGAAGTTCAAAGGAGTTGTAGCTTCTGTAAATTAACAATAAAACCGGAATACGGTATATGGTGTATAGAATGTAATCTCTCAGTCTGTTCATTATGCGCCCCATTCTATTTTGGAAAACAAGTCAAACCAAAAACTTTCTTACAGCCAAGACCTTACAATAATAAAGATGCATTAATAAAGGAATTGACTAATTATATTGTGTATCTTGAGGGCGAAATTGAAAAATTAAAACAGACATTACAAGAGGAAAGAGAGAAAAATCTAATCAGAGACTTAACTAATGATTTTAATAATCTCTCAACAAAAGAGGAAGATGAGATAGGAGAAGAAGACGAAATAAGAGATGAAGGAGTGAATGTTTTATTTGAAATTGATGAATCTTCCTATAAAGCAGGAACCTCTGAACCACAACCAGAGAAAAAGAGAATCTTTAACCGTCTTTACAACTTAATGATCACATTCGAAATCCCTAATATAAAACCTTTTGAAATAAGGGCAATTTTAGATACTGGTGCAACAAACTGTTCAGTTGATCAACTAGCAGTACCAGAAGAAGCCCTGGAACCCAGTCCATATCCGGTACAAATAATAGGAGTTAACTCAACCCAGATAGCAAATAAGAAACTAAAGGGTGGCCAGATGACAATTGGTGAGAATAAATTCAGAATACCCTTTACTTATAGTTTCCCCATGGGTATGCAAGACGGTATACAAATGTTAATTGGGTGCAATTTCATTAGATCAATGCAAGGTGGACTAAGAATTGAAGGAAACACGATAACGTTCTATAAGAATGTTACTGTTGTTCAAACATCTACTGAAACAGTAGCCCATTCTGTTGCAATTGAAGAATTAGGATTAGATGAAATAGAGTATATCACGATTCAAGATGCTCTATACCATCAGTCGCTAATTACAAATCCAAAGTTTGAAAAGAGATTTGGCAACCTCTTAACTAGATTTAAAAATCAAGGATTCATTGGTAATGATCCTCTAATGCATTGGCAAAAGAACAAGGTCGTGTGTAAGCTTGATATCATAAATCCAGATTTGACCATAGAGGATAAACCATTGAAACACGTAACGCCTCTCATGAAAGAACAATTCGATAGACATATAAAAGCGTTACTAGAAATTAGTGTTATCAGGCCAAGTACCAGCAAGCATAGGACAATGGCCTTTATTGTAAATTCTGGTACATCTATTGATCCAAAAACTGGTAAGGAAATAAAAGGAAAGGAGAGGATGGTCCTTAATTACCGAACTTTAAATGACAATACACACAAGGATCAATACAGTCTGCCCGGTATAAACACAATCCTTAAAAAGATCAGTAACAGCAGAATATTTTCCAAATTTGATCTTAAAAGTGGCTTTCACCAAGTAGCCATGAGTCCTGAATCTATCCCTTGGACGGCTTTTATCGTCCCAGGAGGGTTATATGAATGGTTGGTTATGCCGTTTGGCTTGAAGAATGCCCCCGCAATATTTCAAAGAAAAATGGATAATTGTTTTAGAGGAACAGAGGCATTCATTGCAGTGTACATTGACGATATTCTAGTATTCTCGGAAAACGAGGAGAAACATGCACAGCATTTAGAGGTGATGTTAGCTATTTGTGAAAAACACGGTTTAGTACTATCACCAACTAAGATGAAAATCGCTGTACCTGAGATTGACTTTTTAGGAGCACATATTAATAGAGGAAAAATTAAGCTCCAACCACACATCATTAAAAAGATAGCCAACTTTGATATAGAACAACTCAAAGAGAAAAAGGGTCTAAGATCATGGCTTGGAATTTTGAATTATGCTAGATCCTACATCCCGAAATTGGGAATTTTGCTTGGTCCTCTTTACTCCAAAGTTAGCCCACATGGAGATAAAAGATTGAAAGCCTCAGATATAAATTTAATAAAACAAATTCAGGAACTGGTCCAGAATTTGCCAGATCTGAGTTTTCCGCCAGAGGACGCATACATTATACTAGAAACAGACGGTTGCATGGAAGGATGGGGTGGAGTTTGCAAATGGAAACCGAGAAAGAATGACCCCAGATCAACCGAGAAAGTCTGTGCATATGCCAGTGGCAAGTTTGATGTTATAAAGTCAACAATTGATGCAGAAATTCACGCTTGTATGGAAACGTTATCGGCCATGAAAATCCATTATTTGGACAAGCCGGAAATCACATTAAGAACAGATTGTCAGGCGATAATAAGTTTTTATAACAAGTCATCTAACAATAAACCCTCGCGCGTTCGATGGGTTAAGTTTGTTGATTTTGTAACAGGTACAGGAGTGCAGGTGAACTTTGAGCACATTGAAGGAAGACTCAACTCGTTAGCAGATACTCTATCGAGACTTACAACTGCTGCCCTTAACACACAATGTCTCACAGACCAGCAAGGGCTGATGATCGAGAAATTGGGTCCAGTACTAGACGAAATGCGCAACAAAGAGGAAAACAATGTGCCAGTCCCGAAAGAATTAACCCAATCCCTTCAAAAGAAAATCGAAAACCTGTTCCCCTTATCAATGCAGATCAACTACATGCACAACAGTTCGAGGCCTACATTAACAAACCAAACCAAAGCCTCAAAGAATGGCGTGAGAACGCACAAAGATTGTCCGACACCAAGGAAATGCACATGCGACACACCTTGGTGGACATTCAGCAATTGATTTCCATAATTAACAGGGAGGAGAAGTACTGTAAGCCTTACCAACGCAGTGACTGTATCCTAACTGATAATTATTGGATACTAAAGAAATAGCTTGAAATGCTCGAAAGAATGGAAAAAGATTTTAAAGCTTTTCTTAATAATATTGTAAAAATGTAAATTAAGGAAGCTGTGGTGAGTCCCAAAGTTTAGCAGAAATTCATGAAAACTGCTGAATTTTGATAAATAAATCTTAAGATTCAGTCTGGCAGGGTCCTATGGGTAACTGCTGACTTTTTAGGTCTGGATCACTTAATTGTGAGGATCTTTCTTTTGTTTTGTTTTCTTATGCAGGTGGCATGATAAGATAGCCACTACTAAGTGTTTGTGAATGCTTTAGCAGGTGGATGGATTAGAGCCGTTCACCAAAAATTTGCTTGGAGTGTAGTGCTCAATTATATGAGCACCTTTTTACTTTATTTTGAGTGGAGTGTAGTGGTTAGCTGAGTCACCCACTCACGTTTGTTATCTTTTGAGACAAAGTATTGTGGAAATCCCTTTATTCACATGTCGATGGGGCCCAATGAGCACCCGATGTGATAATTGAGATTCCAAAATCCGAGTCTCTAGTCCTATATAAGGGCTTGTATTCAGAGTTGCAAAACAAGCTGAGAACCAGCAAGTTTTACTTCTCTTATTTGAGTATCAATAAAATTCCAACTTTTCAAATTTCTTCTTTCAAATTCACTATTCCGCACTTATCTTCTTACTATTCCGCGTCCTCAGTGGCCTGCGAAGTTTGAAGATCGATCCGTAAGGCACCATTTACTGGTATCAGAGCTTAATTTTTGGTTAGTATCCTTCATGGCTTTCTAAATTCTTTCATAATTTCTAGGAAAACAGGGATGGAACGGTCAAAATTCTAATTAAGTTGAGAAGGAAAAAGGGTTAATTAATACCGAAAAGCTTGAAGTTTGGGAGACGTGTACTTAGTATAGGCGAAAAAGGGGGAAAAATACCCAAGGGAGGGGAATAGTACCATTACATTCGTAATATTAAGAAGGCACCCAAATGAATGGCTAGAAAGTTTCAATCCAACGGTTTTAAAAGCATGAAGCACGAGGTCCATCTACTTCATGAAGCACGATAGCATCTCTCTATATATAAACATATGATTAATTCTGCTAGTATTTTTAGAAGTAATTAAGGTTAAATTAAGTTTGTTTTGTAAGAGTTCAAGATACTGCTCTACTTTAGTACATTTTATTGCATGGATCAAGAGCAGTGACGGATATAGGATTATGATCAGGGGTAGGCACTATTTAGGGGGTATTTGTTTTTTTGTCACTATAAAACTTAAAAATTGTCAAAATTCCATTCAGAATTTTTTTTGTCAAAATGCCACTATCAGTCACTTTTTTGTATAGAGATCGGGTGCCGATAGTGATATTTTGATAATTTTTTTTCTGAATGGCATTTTGACGATTTTCAAGTTTTATAGTGTCATAGAACTAATTTTCCTTAAATATTAAAAAATTAAATATAACTATACTATAATAACACCTACAAAATTAAATCAAATCGTTGACGTTAAATCGAGCCGACATACTCCAATATTTTTTAACAAGGTGTTGTGTATCTTCTTTCAATTCAGCATATTTCTCACACCAACATACTAAAACATCAATTGACAAGGTTCAAAATAAAAATATCAGCTAATAATCAAACAATAAATGAATTAAAGTAATATCAATTGATTAACCTCAGGTAAACCGAACTAAAAGTCTAGAACAAATATGATTATATTGAAATAAAACTCAAAATGACATTTTTTTGTTAGATAGATAAAGTTGTGTAGAAAAAATTCTTTTGCTATTTATGAAGTTGAGCAAGGATCACTTCACATGTAGTACTTAAATTGGTTTGATTTTTATTGTATTGTTATTTTTATTATATTTCAATCGATAGTCTTTTTAATGATGAAATTTGCTTGTTTGTCATTTCTCTTTAGCATTAATATTTTATAATAACAATTGAATCGTATATCTAAGTATGTATAGTAGTAACAACGGAAGGTCTGAAGCATATATCCAAGTGGTACGATACATTTAACAATTGAAACAAGCTTAGAATGAAAATTTGCATTGAATGTGAAAATTATGAAATTTGCATTTATTTTGGCATTGAATTATTCGAGTGTGGGAGAGTTTGAGGGACTCGCCATACGCCAACTACGGAGGTTCGACGAGACACACACGATCACGACTCGCAAGTTTGGGCTTAGCTGCTTAGGGTTAGGGTTCGAGGCTTCGAACTGACGGTGATTTTCGACTCGAGTCAGAAGGGGGGGGAGGAAGAGAGGGACGATCCATCCGGAGTTGTTAAGTTTGTCAAAAATAGCGATTTGCAAAGAGAGCAAAGAGATGATCAATGATCTTAGTTTGAGCCAGAAAATCTTGAACGAGTCTGAAGTAGGGGTAGGCACAATATTAATCCAGGGGTAGGCACGTGCCTACCCCTGAAGAATGCTACATCCGCCATTGATCAAGAGCTAAAATGTCCTAGATGATAAGTCAAAATTGTAAAGCTCTTTCTTTTCTTTTCAATGCACTTTGAATCATATTCATCGTCTCATCGAAGTCCGGATGAATGACTTATGATCAAAATACTGAAGGTTGTGAATTGAAAAATATTCAAGTTGTATCCTTCCCTATCTCATCCGTATTTTATTTTGTATTCCAATCATATCATAGTCATATCCTGCAACATCTGACTAGTCAACAATATTAAAATAACACAATAGTCACATAGAGTATCGAGTGCATATCACACACATGTCCGTATTAAATACATATCCGTATCATATACATATTCGATATGGGGCGCGATCCGGACAACCAAATTTAGCACACACTTGGCAAGCTCGC
>CAXKVX010004301.1:0-25785 GCA_964058865.1 Eleocharis quinqueflora
GCAATAAATTACATCCAAATTGGAGCAAAAATGCAGCAAAATACAGCAAAGTTACGACACATTATAGCGAAATTGTAATAAAATTATTGCAAAATTGAATTAAAATGCGCAGTTTTTATGTAATATAAAGACTTGGACACACAACTATTAAGACTTTGTATGATTTATATAAAGACTTGGACTCGCAGCGTTAATTTCCATTCGCAAGAATGGAAATTAGCCCTTCTAATGGTAGTTAGTTAGAGGGGTTGTTAAGGAGATTTTTGTCTTGTAGTGGAGGACGTGTAACGGGGATGGTTAAGACATTTTTGGAATTAATTAATGACAGAAACTCATTAATTAGCTATTTAATGATTGAGTTAGTTAGGAGGACTTTTAAGAAGGACATATTAGTGGGGGCTGTTAGCAGCTCCCTACTTTAAATATTATATCATATCTGGATCGGATATTTGTCGCACGCGTATCAGATATGATTTTCGTGCAATACTTTTCGTGGTAATCAGAGTGGATATTTTAATTGTTCTTTCCTCACATTGTCGTAAGGTTGAAGCCACTTACCATGAAAAGACATATTACTACTGCATCTTATTCTCTCTTGTGTATAGTAATAGTTTTTATTATACATATTCACTTATAGTTTTCAATGTATGAAATTATTTTTTTTAATTAAAATTTAATATATATTTAGCCGCACCTTTATCTAAGATTTTTTAAAATAGTCGTATTGCTGCACTCGTATCGTATCAGATACGATACCCGCACCCGCACTCATGCAACATAGTTTAGGGGTGTAAATGAATCAAATAATATCTTATTTCATCTGGAACCTTATTCGAAAAATAACAAAAAATATCTGATTCATATTCGTATCCGAAGATATCAGTATCCGAAAAAAATTACCGGATAATGATACGATTTGGCTATCATCCATCTATATCTGTTCGTTTAGCTATTATCTAATTGTATCCGAAATTATCCAAGGTATCCAAATATCCGATATTCTCTGAATGTATCTGAATTCATAACAAAAAAAAAACTACTATATGTATGTTTTATTGGATGTTGTATGTAGATTACAATTCTAATTATTTTTGATCTAATTTGTGATTATGTATCATATTTTTTTATAATTTATTGATGCATTTGGAAAAAATACAGCAAATCAAGATTTTTTTAATTATCCAATTTATATTACTTTTGTATTCGTATCCGTTCGATACTCGATCTATATCCAATATTCGATAAATATCTAATCCGTATTCATATCCAAGACTATCCGAATTCATATCTGTATTTGAAATTTTTTTAAAGATAAGAATACAATAAGACAATTATCCGTCTGTATCAGATCTGTCTACATACCTACTGTTACTTCACTACATGCAACTATCCTGATGATTTTAAAGTGTTTGAAGTTGATATAATAATAATAATAATAATAATAATAATAATAATAATAATAATAATAATAATAATTGTTTCTTAGATAAGTCGTCTCTTGTCAGTATTTTTCTTTGTGATGAAAGATCAACCACATGAATGCTCTTATTGTTATTATTGTTGTTATTATTTTATTGAGGTACTCCAGCTTTGAAAGTTATTTGTAACTAGACCTGATATTCGAGTTTCGCTCAATCTAATTAGAACTGATAATATATGCATAAATTTTTATAAATTTTTTTTATATTATTTTATACATAAAATTTAATGAAATATTTTATGAAAATTATATGAGTTATATATATGTGATATGAAAATAATTACATGAATTATATGAGTTATATGAACTATATACACGTGATATGAAAATTATACACAGAATATGATTTATTGTATATGATGTGAAAATATATAATATGGTTTATATAAATGTTTTACAATATTAAATTTAATGTGATATTACAATATGATATATACTATATGTAAATAATATGAAAATATATGCATAATATTATTTATAGTATATGATTTATCTATATATGTATATATAATATGCAATATTTTATACATATTGTTGGCTCAAACTTTCCTAAGTTTGTTGATTTGCAAAACGAAATTGAATTTAACCATTTCTTGTGTATAAAGATTAACTGTAGGGGCATTTAAGCAAAAGAGCAAATGAACACAAGAAATGATCAAGGATGACTCAAGAGCAAGTTTAGAAGATCAAAATAAAGATGAAGACTTGCTTAGGTTAATTAGATCTTAGTTCTATTTAAATTTGGGTATAATTGAGTAAGGAAATCCAAACCAAGCTGTATATAGCGTTATAACACTATCTCTCGCGTTATAACGCTACATGTCCATAAAGGTAATTTCTAGCCAAAATCCTAGATCAATGTGACTGAGTGTTATAACGCTATATCTAGTGTTATAACGCCATAATGCTGAAATGTTCAAAATAAATTTTATTTGATAAAAAACACATTTTGAATTAGTAGCAAAATAATCAAGGCAAAATTCCAGAGAGTTGGCATTATAACGCCACATTTGTCTTTATAACGCCAAGGTAAGTTCAAGTGCCAAAAATTGGCTAAGTACTGTAAATTTCTATAGGAATTTGGTTTAGCATTATAATTCTAAACATAGAGTTATAACGCCAAACAAATCCCAACGGTCAAATTTGTGGTCCAGATCTAAGATAGTGTTATAACGCTATGTTTTGTACATAGCTTAGCATTATAACGCTATGTAGAAATTGTACGATCGGTCACATTATTTGTCCTGACCTAGGATAGTGTTATAATGCTATGATTAACATATGAAATAACGTTATAACGCTATCTAGCGCAGAGATGCTTTTGGCCAGGGCTGAACCCTATATAAACCCTTCTCCCTCAACATTTGTTTCTGCTGTTCCAATAACTCAAAAACCTTTATACCATTGTTCAGCTTAGTTCTACTTGCTAAATCATTGTTCTTAATCCCAAGTTTAATTAGCTAAATCTAATCTAGGAATTATAGAGAGATAGTTTGTTTGAGTGATTGTTTAGTTTAATCTTTCAATTAGCCAATTGTTATTTGTGAGTGTGTGTAGCCTTGAGCTCCACCGAAGTGTGTAAGTGAGTTCAAGGTAGTCGGCTCGATTCTCCACCGGTGTGTGTAAGTGAGATAGAGTCCAGTGTCGGGTTATGGTTGGCGGCTCCATTGGTGTGTGTAAGAGAGCCTCAATTTCGAAGTTGTACGCTAAGTAAGCGGATTTTTGTTTAGTGGAGCGGACCGAGCTTGTTACCGCAAGAAGCGGGGGCGTCGGGGACCTAGAGACGTAGGCGAGGCCTTTAGTGCAAGCCGAACTCTGTCAACACGCTATTGAGCCATTTTCTCTTGCCTTATCTCGATTTATATTTACTCAATTCAATTAGTATAATTGCTTGATTTGTTTGTGAATTGAATTGAGTTATGATTGAATTGCTTGATTAGAAAATTAATCAAAGGCTTGTTGAATTGCTCAATTGAATTGCTTGCCATAATTTGTGAAATTTTCAATTAGGTCCCTATTAGGTTGAATCGAGCTAAAATTAGTTAAGCCCCTAGGCCCCTAGGTTCTACACATATATAGTATGAAAATATATACATCTTGATATCTATACATTTAATGAGTGAATTCTGATATTCATACAATTAATAAAAAGAGCATAATTAATAATGCACTAAATATAGTAATAAAAATACACAATTAATATGGATAGAACAATACGACATATTCATGTGGCGAGTGCAATGCAATAAATTTAGCAAATTTCAAACTTCTACATGAAAACTGCAAAAAAAAGTTGCCACATATTATCCAACGCGCCAACACGGACTCATCTTTATACTGTTTAAGATATATTGTGATTTCATTGTTTAGCGCTTCTTCCATGCCTCCATTCAATGGCGGATGCATGATTTTAATCAGTGTAGGACACAATTACATATAAAGGATAGTCTGATGCACATAGCTCTCGCTTGTGCGGATTTCGGAAAAGGATTAGATCACTTTGGAATCTTTGTACGCAGTCCTTCCCAGCATTCCCTTCTCCAGAATGAAAAAAAATATAAATTTCAACCAAAATATGGAAAATAATATGTTTTACATATTAAAAAAGCAAACGTGACAAATATTATAAGACCTACAAAATAAAAACAAGTCGACGGTAAATACAATGGACTTCTACGAAAAATTATAGTTTTACCACTTATATCTCTTTGGAGAAAATTAGAGTCACTAGATTGACAATGACCTTTACCTAGATAAATCTAACGCACACAACCTTTATCATTTGGATTGTATTGAGATAGATGTGGTCTTAACCTAGATTAGAAGGAATAATATCCGCGAAGAAGAGATTGAAATTCTACATGATCTAATATGTTTTCTCGATTAATTGTATAAACTTTCTAAATTTGTAAATAATTAAAGACAAAGAATGGAGGAAAAGAAGAAAAATATAAGTATATAAAAACAATTATCAGAAATAAAAGGATACATTATATTTATGTGCACTTCGAAAAGAGCACATGAATGTAATATGTGGGTATTTCAATTTGTGAAAGCCTTTGCATCTTTAAAATATGGCAAAATTTCAAAATGCACCCCTATAAAATGTAAAATTACATATTTTTTTCTTCTTAACGTATAATATCATATGCACTTCAAAATACACATATTATGACTTAATTTGTGAAATTATGTTAATCTATAGCTTGTATGTAATTTCAAAATTTTAGAAGAGTATATATAAATTATGTCTTAATTTTTACTTCCAGATCCGATACATATCTGATGTGGGAAACAACTGGCAAAATTCAGATTTAGATGATAACAATGCTTTGAATTAATGGAAATTGAATGTAATAAACGTAAGTTTATGGGTGTAGGACTAATGCAAGTAAAATTTTGATATATCACTAAGAAAGAAACACTTAATTAAGTTGGAAATATAACATAATTGTTTTTCATTTACACTTTTAGCCTTTTACAATTATATAGGCTTCATTTTAATGCCATAAGTGTTGCAGGACAGATTCTTCTAAGGCTCTATATTCTGTAATAGATAATGTCAACTTTGCGAAAAAGAATAATCAAACAAAATGAAAGAGAAATTATGGAAACTTTCGAAGCCCACAAAAAGTACAGTCTGCAAAAGTCTCTTGGATCTTTTTATTTTCTGTTGAATGTTTGTTAATCTGTTCTATCCTCTCCTTGTTTGTTCGAGTACGAGATAAAAAACCATAAAAATAATAATAATGAGAGATCTACTTTTCTTTTGATGCAAAACACAACAAATACAGATTCAGAGTGAGGCACAATTTGATTCCAGAGTAGAGCGCAACTATTAGATGCTATTGAGTATAAGCAAAATTGCAAAATTCAAAAAGACACTTGCGCTCTCTGATAAAGGGTGGATCCGCCGGTGCCTCCAATACTGCATTGTATTTGCAACTTTTGGTTGCGGTGACAACACCAGAATAGTTTTTTTTTTTTTTTGATGACAGCATCCCCAAGTTAGGGAGCCAACTTCCTTTAATAGAAAGTAAAAATTACAAAAAGTTTTTCAACAAGAATAAATGGTACATAAGCTATGTACCATTCTCCTGTTGGACTTATTACACGAACCTTTCTCGATTCAACCAAAAAGAAAAAATTACAACCTCTGTTTAAACACTTGACTATCCTATATACCATTCTGTTTTCCCCGGTATCACTGGTACGTGCCCCTTATACCAGCTGCTCCTTATTTATTCTATACAACCAAGACCGACCATCACACATCCTCTCTGTTGTTTCCAAACAAACAAAGACTAATCATCTCAATTGAAGAGCAACAAACAACTCAAAAAAAACTAACTAAGAAAACCAGCAAAAAAAAAAAAACTGATATGTTTCACCAAATACCCCTTCCCTTATTCATCCAATAAATCCTCATCGGAAGTGTTCAAGTCTTGATCATTGTCTTCATCCTCTCTAACATCTATTACCTGCACAATTGCATTTGCCAATCTTTGTGCTGAAGATGCACTATTAACACTCACATTTTGAATCGGACCTCCTGTCCAAAAATTGTATAGATTCATTATCATATTATAAATCGTGTATGAACTTTTTAAACTTTTCGATTGAAAGATAGTGTTGTTTCTCTCAATCCAAATAATCCAAATTGTTGCTGCAAATAATGTACCCCATTTTTGAAATTGTTTTTCCTTTAAAGCTGTAAAAGATAACCATAAATTCTCTATTGTTGAAATATCAAGCTGAACCTGTGCTAAATGTCCATATTTAAATTTCATCCATATTTGTGTACTCAAATGACAATTTAAAAAAATATGTTCCTCTGACTCTAAATGCTCTTCACAAAAAATACATTTTTCTTGTGTTTGTATTCCCCTTTTCTTCAGATTGTCCCTTGTCAATATTTTGTTATTCAAAACCAGCCATGTAAATAATTTGAATTTTAATGGAATTTGTAAATTCCATACTGTATATTTCATATTACACACAATACCACCATGGTTAAGAAACTTGTACATGGACTGTACAGAGTATATTCCATCATTTTCTAAATTCCATCTTGAAGAATCTCCCTCAACAGTAAAATTTATATTATTTATAATTCCTACTAATTCCTCTTTTTCTATTCTCATGCTGTTTGATACCCCTCTACTGAAATTTAAATTAATATTTCCATTATTCCAAATTTTATCCATGGTTATGTTTTCAGATTTAGTTTTTTTGTAAACTAAAGGATACTGAATTTTTAAGGCACAATTGTTAATCCAAATATCATTCCAAAATTCAATTGTTTTTCCATTTCCTATTATTCTGGTATTGTTTATTTGTATTAATTTATACACTTGACTGACTCCAGACCAAAAGGGAGAAGACTTTGTATTAAATCTATTATATTTTATTATAATTATCTCTTTCCAAATGTTATTGTGAGGTTGATATAAATATAGCCAAGCCCATTTTCCAATTAGAGCTTGATTCATTTGTAGAAGATTTAAAATCCCCCATCCTCCAAACTCTTTTTTCCTACATAATCTATCCCATTTGACTAAAGAAATTTTCCTTTTAATTCCTTGATTTGATCCTGTCCATAGAAAAAGTCTTCTAATTTTGTCTAATCTGTGCCAGACCCATATTGGCATTTTATAAATTGATATGTAATAAAGAGGCACTGAGATTAGCACTGAGTTTAACAATACCAACCTTCCACCTAAAGACAACATTTTACCCTGCCACTGTGGTAATTTATTTGAAACTTTGCATATTATGTTTAACCAATCTGACCTATTTGGTTTCTTCCAATGAAGAGGTTGTCCTAAATACTTAATTGGAAGTTTACCTATCTTACAACCTAAATTTTCTGCAAAATATTCCCCAATGTGCATTTCTAAATTTAAAGGTACAATTTCAGATTTGTTGTAATTAATTTTTAACCCAGATAATCCTTCAAAAGTTTTTAAACACCATTTCAGATTTTGTACCATCTGATTTTCAGCTCTAATGAAGATTAATGTGTCATCTACATATTGTAGATTCATTATTTGTTTTCCATCATTCATATAAGGGCCTAAACCATTAAAATGATTTCTTTCAATTCCTAATTCCAATATTTTTGATAAAGCATCTACTGCCAAAATGAATAAGTAGGGTGAAATAGGGTCCCCTTGCCTTAATCCTTTCTTACACTAAAAAAAAGTACTTAATTGCCCATTTATTAATGTTGCACTGTGTCCCTTAACTAAAAGCTTTTCTATCCAAATTATCCATTGCTCATGAAAACCTCTGTCTCTCAATGTTTTAATTAAAAATTTCCAATCAATATTATCAAAGGCTTTCTGAAAATCTAACTTAATTAATAAACCTTGTTCCTTATTTTTATGAACTGTGTGTAATATTTCATGTGCAGTTATAATACTCTCCATAATATTCCTACCTTGTAAAGAAGCACTTTGATTTCTACTAACAATTCTAACTAATATATTTTGCATTCTATTTGCCATAACTTTTGTGAAGATTTTAAAACTACAATTTACTAAGCTTATAGGTCTAAAGTCAGTTATAATGTTTGCCCCTTTTTTTTTGGGATTATCACAATAGCTGCTCTATTTAACTTGGATATGTCTAGCTTATTCTGATAAAAATCATTAAATAAGTCATACATATCATATTTGATAACTTCCCAACATTTCTGGTAGAAGGCAATTGAGAACCCATCTGGGCCAGGGGCCTTGTTTGGGTCCATCTGCTTGATTGCTGTGTGAATTTCCTCTAATGTAAAGGGTTTTATTAAGTTTTCATTTTCCTCATTATTGACTTTTTCATTATCCTTCCACACATTCTTGTCTAATTCTGCCCATAGCTTATCTGCATATCCTAATTGATCTTTAAAATGTTTCTGAATGTGTTTAAAAATTGCTTCTTCATCATTTACTTCATCATTATCTATTATTAGTGAATTAATTGTACTATAATTTTTCTAAATTGAGGCAATTTTGTGAAATTTTTTTGAGTTTGCATCTCCTTCCTTTAACCACCTTGATTTTGCCCTTTGATTCCAATATATAGCCTCATTATGGTGTATGTTATATAGTTCATTTTGTATTAAAGAATAGTCTTCTATTTCATTGTCAGTTAGGTTCCTTTGTTCAGCTATTACTTCATAATTACTCATTTTATCTAGTATGTTATTTTTGCTGTCTCTTATTTCTTTCCTGATGTTAGCACTCCACCCTTGAAGCTTTTGTTTTAAGTTATCTAATTTTAACTTCCAATCTCTACCTTTGTTAATACCTAAGGTTATATGTGACCACCAGTCTTGAATCCTCCTAACAAAATCTTCCTGATTTGTCCAAGATTGTTCAAATCTAAAGATATACCTTTTATTACATGTAAAAGACCCAATATCTGCACAAATTGGGTTGTGATCAGATAATTGCTTAGGTAAAGCATATACTGTAGTGGTTGGGTATTCTGTTAACCATTGATTATTTATTAAAAACCTGTCTAAACAAGCCTTTTGTAAGCTTTTCCCTCCTCTTGCCCATGTGAATTTTCTGTTATTGCACTTATAATCTATTAATTCTGATTCTTCTATTCATTTATTAAATCTATTCATGTTTGATTGAACATATGTCACCCCTTGTTTCTCATTTCTTTTTCTAATTGCATTAAAATCTCCCCCAATTATCCAGGGAAGATTACATAATAAAGATAATAAATTTAATTCCTTCCAAAAAATGTTCCTATCTTGTGCCTGTGATGTCCCATACACTGTTGTACAAGCTATTATTATGTTATCCATTTTGTTTTTAACTATTGCTGTTATTGTGTGTATTCCTTTTATACAATTGATTAGTTCAAATTTATCTCCATTGACTCCCAACAGAATCCCCCCAGCTGAACCATTAGCTGGTATGTATTCCCAAGAGAGTTTCATACTCAAATTATTCAATATTCTTGTGTTAAACCTATGTTTCTTAGTTTCTTGAACACCAATTATATCCACTTTCTCTTTTGATATCAATTCTTTTAACATTTGTCTTTTACCTTGACTTCCTAATCCTCTAACATTCCAATTTATAATTCTAATCATTTAACACTATTGTATCCCTGCTGCTGTTATCTAAGCAGCTTCTAATAATACTCTCCAATTTTGTCCCATATTTAAATATTCTTGATTCCTCATGTCATTTAAGAAAATATCCATGTCTGCATCTTTATCTACAAAAGAAATACCCCATTCTGATAAAAGGGTACCAATCCTTTCATCAGGCTGAATTAGTTGAGAAAGAAATTTACCATAAGTCTCTTGCATGGCCTTGTGTTTGATGTAGCTTCTTTTGATACTAGCTCCATCTGGTATTACTCCTGCCTTTCCCCACTTCACCAATTGCCCTGCTGCCTTGATCTTCTCCTCTTCCCTTTTGGGTTGTTGTTGGCTAGAGCTACTACCAGGACCTTCTATGAACAGAACTTCATCTTTTCTGATGACTTGAGCTTTTAATTTCTTTAATTCTTGTCTCAGAAGTATGTTTTCTAGCCTAGTTTCTTCAAATTCACCCAGAACTTCTTCCTCTACTTCTATTACCTCTTTACCCTTCTCCTTTATTAATTCCTCCCTTTTGTCATATGAGGCTGCTAGATTACTAATTGGGGATATATGTGCTCTTTTGTTCTGACTACTTTTAGCTCCTGTTGCCTCTCCTGTGTCTTTCAAAGGTATGTTAATACCCTTCTGCATGTTATTTCCCTTATTACCTCCCTTTGGTCTCATTACATTTGGTTTAACAACCCTTGACACTTTTTGATCTACATTTCCCCAATTTTCTACCTTTCTTTTACCCCTCATACTGTTGTCATTTGAGATTTTGCCAAATCTTGCAATTTGATCCCTAGCCCTTTGTTCCATTCATTTTCCTCATGGCTTCTATTACTTCATCTGCCTTCCATTCCATAATTGGAACTGACTTCTCACTCTCAATTTCAATATCAATTTTTACTAATTCCGGGTTCAAACCTGGTCTACTAACTTTGAAAATCAAGAAAAGGGGAATCATTTCTCTGCCAGATATCTCTATTTTAACTCTTGCCCATCTAAGATCTTCCCCATTGAAAGTATTCTGATCAAACTCAATTAGGGAACCGAATTTGGATACTATTTTGTCTAGACTGTGAACATCTCTCATGTCATATGGGATCTGTCTCAATCTGATCCAAGCTTGAAAGGGTTTCAGTTTATGAAATAAATCTGAGAAATCAGTTGCTACCGGACATTGATATGGTCCGATCGAGCATATCTTCTTATCAATTATGGATCTAATTTCATCCCTTGGTCCCAAAATTAGGAATTCTACTAAATCGATCGATTTAACTATCCATTTCTCAGAATTTGGGTATGAGACTTGCAAACCTGCAATTATATCAGGAATCTTCAAACCTTCAGGAGCTTGAATGATGATTGCAGTTTTTAATTCCTCTTGAATTCTGTTGAACTCAGAGCCACCTAAATCAATCGAATGCAGACATTTGTGAGCCATGAGGCCTCTTGCTTCTCCACTTGCTTCCTGCGATGCTTCTACGAACGAAATTCTTGGTTTTTCAATTTTTGAGTTAGTACGATCTCTTTTCTTCAAAGATTCAAGATAAGAAATGGGGATCTCGGGTTTGGTGACTGAGCGATTACACCTAGAAGCTTTATGTCCTGTTCCCCTACACCTGAAGCAAATCAACGGGTTTCTACATTCATTTGCTCGATGGCCTTGATCGCCACATCTAAAACACCGATCTCTAGAAGGAACGAATCTACGGTTAGTCTCTTTGGAATAGTTTTGGTTAAAAGTGAACCGAGGATTATCTGCTTCCAAGAACCGTTTAATCCGATGTGGGTCCAGATTGTCATATTTGATTGCTGGTCTCTGATGCTGTTGACTTAGCCAATTAACCCCTCCATTTTCTTTACGACGTATTGGTCCATTTTCCAATTTTCCCCTCGCCGATTCTGAGACAACACTCGCATATGACCTTTTTCCATTATTTTTACCAACCTTTTCTATCAGATTTGAAGCATATTGATTGAAGCGTCCTTCATTCTCTTCCTCTCTACCTGTTCTTGAGAATCTTGGAAAAACAGATTGCACAAAATTGTGCTTCTTGCCTCGCTGTTTAACATGGAGAGAAAAATTTCTTGATTCTGCCATTGCAATATCAAACAATGGAGATCAAGAAAAGAAATAAAGAAACGGCGATGAGATGAACTTAGAAAACAATGAGGTAGATGATGGTGGTTAACGATGATGGTTGGTGGTGGTTAACGGTGATGGTGGTGATTAACTATCGGAGCTTGAGATAGCTTGAGATAGCTTGAGGAAAGATGGAAGTTAGAACTGCAATATTTAACACCAGAATAGTTTTAGTATATAGTTCTTGCCACTGTGCTTGTTGCCAGTTTTTGATGGGGTATATCTTTGTTGTCCTCCATCTCATGTGTTTGAAATATATAGTTTTAGACTCCAAATTAATTAGTAGGAGAAAAAAATGAAAAATGGATGCTAAAGATTTTTCACCAGCCCATTCATCAAGCACGTTGGCCTATATCCAAGCATCAATATTTTAGGCTCCAAATTTATTATTTGTTTTTCTTGTCAGCTTTTCTTGTGCGAAATTCTTGTTTTATAAAATTCCTCCAAGTATGCTCAATTATTTAACTATTATAAACATAAAAACGGTTTCTAATTTCATAGTGGACGTTTTATTTTATGAAAGAGAAATAATATCTCAGTAAAGCTATGGTATTTCTAGAGCACCAAAGATTTTCTTGCTCTTAACTAAAAAGCATCTTTAGTTATCTTTAAATTCTAATTTATCTGCTCAATAATTTCTTTATATTAAAATCTTATAGAGAACAAAAAAAAATTATTTTAATATTATGTAAAAGTACACGTTTTGAATTTTGAAATGGCTACAAAATAATAATAAAATAAGGCTAATTTTTTTATGGATCAAAATTAACCTGACTGTATTATTATTGATGCAAAACTAATTTATTTGCACAATTATTAATGACAACATTGATTTTAATCAATTAGTGTTTAAATTTTTTGTATATAGTAGACTCACTCATAAAATAATCAACATTTATACATACTTTCAAAAATTCAAAACCTGTAATATATAAAAATCTAAAAATTAAAAAATTTAGTCTCTGACAAAATTCTGATATAAATAAAAATTAAAGCAAGATAAATCAATTTTTGATGTGATTAAAAATATTTTTGAGTTAAAAATACGAAAAGTATTGGTGCTCCTAGAAAAAGCGTTGCTTTATTCATGATATATTCATCTCTTAACTACACCTCTCGGCTGCATCCATGTCAGGTGTGTTTATGTATATCTATTGAAAGTTGTTTACACATATTTATTAGAATTAAAAAAAATTAAAATTTGTATATTTTCTATAATTTTTTCTTTATTTATTTTTAATCATGTAGAAAAATGTTAAACATTTCATATAATAGATATAAAATTTGTAAGTTCATACATATTAAGTATAAATATTTTTAGAATATAATAAGGATGAAAAATACGGGTACAATTATAATTTATCTTCTAATTTGCTTTTGTAAACTTCAAAATAAGTGTCGAGCATCTCTACCTGTGAAACTCTTGGAGTTTCAAAATTATTGTCACATCATTTTTAAAATTTTTTTTTTTACTTTCTAAACTCTCTATCTCTAAAACTGAAAGGTTAGAATTTCTAAATTGTCACGTCAGCAAATATTATCAATATTATTGAAGACCGATCAATTTTAGTCAATAATTAAGTCACGTTAGAGTTTATAAACTCAAAAACATAATTGCTAAATAAGAAAAACTCTTGAGCAAAATTTCGAAATAAAAAATTCATTTACATCTCTAAAAATTGCCACCTCAAATTAGAAATTCAAAAAATTTGAAAAACGCGTACAATCTTAGACGAAACGACTCAAATCCAACGGCCACAAGGTTATACCTCTTTCACCTCCCTCGCTCGCAAGTCGCAGCCTAGGGTTTTGTCGCAAGAACAAAAAACCTCTTCCATGGCGACCTCCACCTCGACGCCGTACAAAACTCCGAACAAGACCTCCGATCACCACCAACGCCAATCTCTCTTCTACCGAGACCTTTCCTCTCCTCTCCCCTTCTCCTCCGCCAACCGATTCTTCTCGACTCCCACTCCCTCCCCATCTCCTCACCCCATTTCTTCTCTCCACCACCCCACTCCATCTCCTCCCCCTCCCCCTCCTCCCCTCCTCTCCCTTTACGACCTCCCATCCCCCTCCGATGACTCTTCGCCTCTCCCTTTCCTCTCCGCCACTCCACCTCCCGCCAAGTCCCAGCCGGAGATCTATTCGAGGTTTTCTCCGGAGGTAAGTGGGTCTGATAGGGGGAAGGGATTGGCGTCTGGATCTCCTTTGGAAGGCGTCGTGCATCCTAGTGCTGCGAGTTCCAGGGCACTGATCACGTTGCCTCCTCCCAGAGAGGTTGTAAGGCCGGAGATACCAAAGAATTCTTCTTCCCCTGTCTGGGAACTTGATGAAGAGGTCTGGGTTACTGTTTATGGGTATGCATTCTCGCGTCTTTTCAATTTTCTTGTCTGTTTTTTCTGTGGTGATTTATATAGTTAGTATTACTGCTATATGCTGGTTTTGTTGCTTGTTGTCTGTGTATGTCAGAAATACATCTGCAAATCTCTACTCACAGTACTACTCCAGTATGGGTATGTAGTGTTTTGGTTATGGGAATTCTTCGGTGTTATTTTAATTTCTAGATCAGAAATAAGCAGCAGAAACAAGAACAACATCTAGCTCTCTGTGTGTATAGAAAACCATATGTGCATTCAATCAGGGTCCATCTAGTCGTTGTGCAGTTATTTTAAGAGGTTAAAACTAGTTTTCACAGTTTAGTACCATTTGACATCTATTATTAATGATGATTTATGAGTTATACAATTGCCTTCCATTTTATTCATCAAGATCATCTTTTACTTTTTGTCAGATTTAACCCTAGTGATACAAATTTGGTGCTGAGAGAGTTTGAGAAATGTGGAGGAATTTTGAGGTGGGTCCCAGGTCCCAAAGAGGCAAACTGGATGCATATATTGTATCAGGTGCACTTCCTTCGTGGTTTTTGTTATTTTTGCTTTTATAACATATTCACTTTATGGATTGGCATTAGCAAATATCTAATGTGCACTGGCTTTAGTTAGGTATTTTTTTTGTCACAAGTTATATATTGCAACAGAGACTGATTACTTTTCCAGAAATTGTGGATGTATTGGTAATAGGGAAAGAGTGGTTCTTACCGATATATCTATTAATCTTATGAATAAAAATAGTTGATTTTCTGTCTGATTTGAGTTGCAATTTACTATCATGAGGTATAAAGTGGTGTTTGCTAAGATAGATAGTACTTTTCCATTTACAATAGTTTTTTCCAAAGATCCTCAGTGCTTTTTGCAAATAAAAAGAGATATAAGTTGCTTTTCAAACTTACAAAGCACTTGATACCTTTTTTGGATTGTCCTAGTCCAAATTAGTAAAGTCTAAATCCTCTGTTGCTACATTTTTACATGTTCATACCGTGAGTCACTATAACTTCCATAGTACCTATAGCTTAGAGACTTGGTCAGGAGAGGATGCTATGGGGCCAATTTGGTAGGACAGAACTATGGTTGTTGACTTTGGTTAGATACTCCAGAAGCATGCTAGCAAGACTCGATAGTTCTGATATCACAAACTCTTAGCTCTGTTCAGTATTGCCTAATAATATTAATAGTTTTATAAATTTATAGTGTCCCGTAGTTTGTATCTTGAGAGTTTTTGGTGGTGAATGTTTGCATCTATAATACAGTGTACACTTTCTACTTCTGCAAATATATCCCATATTTGTTTAAAGGAGTGTAATTTCTTGGGTGCCATTTGGTAAGAGCCTGAACCAGGTTTACTTTCACCTTTCCGAACTGATGGCAAAAAAACATATAGCTTAATCCAAAAAAAATAGGTCTGGTTTTGTCATGTTTGAGGCCGGGCAAGACAAACTATGATGTTGGAGGGATTAATACTTAGGTGAATGAATGTGCAGAGCTTGTTGGTAATGAGGAGTTTTTGGGCTGAAAAAAAAAATACAAAAAAAAAAATTGAACAAGAGAACTCACCTCCTCACCAATGAAGTTCCCACTCCTTGATTTGACCTTATTGATTGCTATTTTTTGCTCTCTATCCTCATTACAGAGTCGATATGATGCACAGAAAGCACTGGCAAAGCATGGTCAGCAATTGAACAATCTTCTTATAATAGGCGTCAAGAAGGCCGATTCACTTCAGTGCCAGTACCTGAATGACGGTTTTGCCGATAGCACATCATCACCATTTCCTCGTAGTACTGTCAGTCCTGCATCTGCTAATGCTATGCAGAGTGTCTCACCATTGCCCCAAATTACTTACAATTTGCAAAACAATGTTGCTACTGATACAACACAAAATGCTTCTGGAGCAATTGCTTCGCCCTCAAAATCAGTGGTTTCAAGGGTACTTGACCTTATGTTTGGTATATAAGTTGTGCCAAAGAATTCGAGCTTTTACAGATATTTCACAAATAGGTCGGCTAAAAGAGAGTTTTGCTGTAGAGTTTCTTGGGGAGTTCAACACTGTGAGACCAGTTAGATGGTCATAGGTCCAATTTATTTCTCTTTAATTGCCCCTTTCTTTGGAGGAGAGTTGCCTTTTCAGTCCAATCAACATTTATCAGGTTGTGTTTTGTTATCATGCTTCTTTCTCTTGGCTTTTTTCTTATTTGAATTTATAAAATTTTGAGTGAAAAAGTTTTGGACCTATAAAAAGATCAGATCTTCTGAATGTCTCTTTGTAGAATTTTTATGACTTAATTGTAAACAGTTATTCGAGGTCTAAGTTTGCTTGGCATTTGTCCCTTGTTCAATCTATTTTAACTTTGTTTGCTTAGGCATGATTGGTGGCAGCAAAGAATCACTTCTCTAGTTTGAAGTCTACTCGAGAGAGCTCAAACTGGAAATGAATATCATACACACATTGATATTTCCAAAACCAAAAGAGAACCATAGAAATCTTATCATGATCTGCAAAATATGTTCGCCTTCATGTCTGTCAAAATGATTCGGAGGTTTGGCTGGCTAAACAACAATATGCTGTTGAATGATAACTCAGGAGATCACTGGATTTGTGTGGTACATAGATCTCTGATGGTTGTAAATGGTGGCCAAGATGCTGTAATCAAATCCGATTGAATGTGTTCACGACATTGTTGGCATGTACACAACTCATACCTGACATGGAGACGATTCCGTGTTCTTCGTTATGTACCAATGCGTGTTCTTTTGGTTTGAATGTTTTAAAATATAGCTTTCAGTTATCATGTAAATGAGCACTGCATATGCCAATATGCTAACTTGCATCTTTAATTTTGTAGTTTTATTATCTTGCACAAACAAGTCATTCCCATCCCTCGAATTCTATTAACGTATAAATTGTTGCTACAAAAAACAATAAGTTTAAAAGTGTAGCGCTAGTTATTGTGTAAATAATTTGTAACGTATAAATTGTTGCTATGATATTTGTAACATACCAATTTAAATGTTTTACTATTCTAGTGAACTATTTTCTTTTACATTGTCAAAGCATAACTTCTCATTTAAATAATAATATCATGATCACCATTGCACACCGCATCAGTACATCTAGTTTATAAAATCGCTCTTCTCATGTTATTTAGAAAATGGAATAAATACCAAATTGTTCTAGAAAACTTATTCTCCTCTTAAATTTCAAATGAATAAAATGAAGTGACTTTTTATATTGTTTTTTTTTTTAGAAATAGATAGATGATATTTACTCTCAAATATTATTCAAAGTGACTTAGTGTCTCCTAGTGATATTTAATTTTCACTGGATTTCAAATTCAGGACCTCCACTTGGAGCCCGTTGCTTTTTTGCCACTAAACTAAGAGCAGTTCTTGACTTTTTATATTGTTATACCAGGCATCAATGAGGAAACACAACATGCTAATATGTCGTAATCACGTGATGATCTCACCTATTTTTTACATGACAAAAACAAATCTTAAACATATTTTCTTCCTAAATATATTTTTTATACTTTAATGTTTACAATTTTATTCTTAATTACAATCCGGTATTTTTCAAATACATATTTTAAAGTTAACTCGGTATTGAATCTCCCTTGGAAGGAGAGAACACAAATATGATTGTAATAATTTTTGTTTTTTTGAAATAAGTAGGCAAAACAGCCCACCACTTCATTTTTCATAAAAGAAAGCTACATAAGATGATATTCATAAAGAAAAGAAAACAACAAAAAAGAAAACGAAACAAACCCACCAGTGACAGGGAGCAGCATCCCCATTTTGCCCCTACCCCTGGTACCACCCTAACATGCACTAGTATCACTAGGTGATACTGGTGCTACTTATATCATCTAAAGACCTCCCTCAACTCAATCAATCGCATTACAAACTCCCATACCAGATAGCAACACCAGAAAGTAATATATTGAGTTATATCTCCTAAAAACAAAAACACTCTTGCAATAAGCAAGTAGAGTATTATTAATTCAGCTATCATGCCATGACAGCGAGGTCCCTCCCAGAGCCACTGTCCATATCCTCTATTGTGTCTGCACCATTTGCCTTCATCATCCATTCTTGCCACTGATTTTGTAAATCATTGCTCCAACCTGCAGACCAGTATAGCAATTAGTTTAGCTTTATACATTGACATGGTTACTGGATTGGTATTTTCAAAACACCCTTTGTTTTTCTTTAGCCAGGTTAACCAAATATTTTCTACACATATCAGATAAAATAATTGCTTAATCTGAGTATTCAAATTCAACGATATGATATATAATTCCCTTATATTCAGAGGTAAGTTAGATATATCGAATACTCCTGGCACCTATCTCCAATTCCTTTGACTGAAGTGGCATTGAAAAAACAGATGAGTCACTGTTTCATGTGGTCACAGAATATATAACAACAGCTCCCTTGCCACCTTTTCAAAATTAAATTTGTCTTGACTAAAATCTTGTCCTTGACCATCAGCCATATGAAGATCTTGATCTTTAGTGGTATTTGTAAGCTCCACAGTTGATCAAAAGACTTATCTGGTACTCCTCTGAAACTTATCCAGTTATATAAATCCTGGTTTCTCATTCTATCCGAGGCATTATTTAGCCATACTACCTGATCATTCCCCCTTCAAGGGAAGAATCTTTCTCACCAATTCACATATCTGCTCGAATTGCTCTCTTTGAACCATAGAAAGTTGTCTCCTAAATGTTATTGCCAAGTGTCCATCTCTTAGAGCCTCTTCTACACTGATATCAGGGTTAGTGCAGATAAAAAAGAGAGCATAAAAATTGATTGATAAAGGTACTTCAGAGCACCACAAGTTTGTCCAAAATTTGATGTCCCTGCCATTACCTATAAGAAATTTACTTTGTAGCCTCGCCATCTGCTTATAGGGGCATATGCTTTTCCAAAATGGAGAACAACCTGAATTATTAGAACCATTTGAGTATTTGATGATTAAAATAGTTTTCCACCAACCTTGACACAAAGGGTCATTTAATCTCCACAGTCATTTACTAAGAAGAGAGATGTTGATATCTCTAAGATTCAGTATACCCAACCCTCCTTGGTTCTTTGGTCTGCACACATCTTGCCAGCTACATAGGTGATACCTTTTTTTTGTCTCCACTGTTCCATAAAAATTTACATCTAATTCTATCAAGGTTATTCCTGATTTTAGCTGGTAATAGGCGGTAACTCATCATATAGGTTGGTAGTAAGGATAGTACACTATTAATTAAAGTTATTTTCCCTTCTAAGGACAAAAATGCCCCTTTCCACCCCTGTAGCATTGAATCAAATCTATCAATAATTCCCTCCCAGTCCTTAGGACTTGTTTTTTTTCCAATGGATGGGAATACCCAAATACACTAGAGGCCATGTCCCTACTTCACAACCAAAGATCTGAGCAAGTTTAGTAGCCTCCTCACCCATCAAGTTAATTACCAAATGCTTCACATTTGTTGTAGTTCACTTTCATTCCTGAAAGTGCTTCAAATCCAACAAAGGTCCATTTGAGTACTTGTATGGTGTAAACATCTGCTTGACACATAATTATTGTGTAATCAGCATAGTGTAAGTTCACAATTTGACCCTTATCTAATATAGGTCCCACCCCTTTTACCAGATTAGCTTGTTTCAGTTTCTGCAACCAAGTTAAACAACAAGGGGGACAGAGGGTCACCCTGCCTGAGCCCCCTTTTGACCTCAAAATATTCAGTTAATTTGCCATTAATATTAATGCAAGTCCTCCCCCATATAAAAGTCTTTTAATCCACTAGACCCATCTCAAAAGAAATCCTCTCTTATGCATCATATCTAGTAAAAACTCCCAATTCACTCTGTCATAGGCCTTCTCTAGATCAATTTTGAGTATTAAACCCTTTTGTTTATCCCTCTTTGTTGAATGAATGATTTCAGCAGCTTTTACCACATTATCTAATATATATCGGTTTTTCAAAAAAGCAGCCTCAGATGGATCCAACAAAGCATTGATAATTGGCTCTAGCCTATTAGTTAATACCTTTGTAATGGATTTGTATATACAATTAAGTAGAGAAATAGGCCTGTAGTGTTTGATTTCATTAGCATTCAATTTCTTTGGAATTAGTCATACCATAGCCTTGTTGAATTTTGACATATTCAGATCATGAAAGTAGAATCTTTGGAAAATCTCTAGTATATCCTCTTTAAGTAATTCTCAATATTGCTAGTAAAAGGTAAAAGATATACCATCAGGGCCAGGGGCTTTTCTACCATCAGATGAGAATAAAGCACATCTGATTTCCTCTTCTGTGAAGGGACTGGTAAGGTATATATCCTAACTGGCATCTACTCTATCTAAGTTAGGCCAAAAGTCCTCAGCAAGGACGGTCAAAGGTGTTTCCTCTATCCCAAACAAATCTTGATTATATTGTATAATATGATTTTCAATATGTAAGGCATTTATGTCTTCAACTCTTTCAATCTCTAAGGCACATATCATTTTCCTTTTAGTATTGTTATCCCCTAACAACAACCAATCACTCTTGGCCCTTACAGCCCAATATTGTTGTTCTTCTTCATATATTTTATCAAGGGAGGAATTTATACTGATAAACTCATCCCACTCTTCATTTCCCCAGTCCCTCTCTTCTTGAAGGGTATTAAGATGATCTAGTTGTTCTTTGTATTTATTTTTTAACCTTTTAATCTCTCCATAGTGGTTCCTTGCCCAACCCTGCATCTTAATTTTCATAGCTTTGATTTTTAGACACCAATTATTAGCACAATTAGAACTATAGTTCTGGCATTCACACCACCATTTATATATCAAATCACTGAACCCTGGTATATCTATCCATGTCTTGTCAAATCGAAAGATTATCTGTCTTTGGATATTAATGTTGGTGTCAAGCACAAGAGGTGTATGGTCTGACTTGTATCTTGTCAGACCAACCACCATCACCTGGCTATATTGAGCATCCCATCCTTCATTGTATAAGAACCTATCTAACAAAGCAAGGCATGGGCTGACCCTCATATTAGACCAGGTGTATCTTTGCCCAGCCAATTCATATTCCATCAACCCATTGTCAGATATAAATTGATTAAACAACACAGCTCCAGAAATATTGAAAGATTTTTTATTTTTTTCATGCCTATATCTAAGAGCATTAAAGTCACCAAAGAGTGTCCATGGACAACTCCATACATCACACAGATTTTGTAATTCCTCAAAGAACTCCCTTTTCCTATTATGAATTGTAGGTCCATACACACAGGTGATCCCAAATGTGAAGCCATCAGCTTCTTGCTTCATTACCATGGAGATTGAATATGTACCAATATATCTAAACAACATTTCAAAGGTATTCATGTTGCACCCAACTAATATCCCCCCAGCTGTACCATTTGCTGGTAAACAAACCCATTTAAAATGATTTGGTGAGAATGACCTAATACATCTATTAGAGAATGCATTTCTTTTAGTTTCTTGAACTCCCACCAGATCAACTCTATTGTCTAGCATAAGTTCTTTTAGATATTTTCTTTTCCCTAGTTTGTTTATCCCTCTAATATTTCAACACAATATTTTCATTCAAGTATCTAGGGGACCCACACCAGCAATTATTCTATCTAACTGTGCCTTCTTATAAAGGTCCTTTTTCATAAATTTTACCCCATATTTCAATTTGAACTCCATTTGATCAACAACAGATGTAAATTGTTTTTTGGTAAGTGTTCTAAAAAATTGTATGTGTTCAATACCGCCCTTCTCATTGTCAGCAAGAATCAGACCAAAACACCTAAAAATATCTAGAACCTCTATATCTGACAGTTCTGTGAAAGGAAATTTAGATATAATAGAGGGGTCACCTTCAGTTGCATTCACATTGGTAGTCCTGCCTTTGATGTGTATTGCCTTCTCTAGCACAGACTCCTCAGGATTCAGCAATTTTAGTCTCAGACTTTGTTTGGTGACTGGTGGTACGTGTGCCAAAGGCATGGTCTCTTGCACCACCATAGTGCCTTGGCTTTGAGATTCATCTATCTCATCAGTTTCTTCTATCTCCTCAATACCCCCCTGATCAGTTACAACAGGTAGACCACCTGAATCTGATCCCCCATGATCCCCCTCTATCTCCTCTGTGATCTTCAATGTTTCAATTTTCTGTAACATGTTCATACCTGTTGAAGGTTCAAAAGGTTCCCCAATATATAATTGAACCATTCCTTCTTGCTTATCCCCTTCAAAATCATAGCTGTTTTCTGAGATAGGACTTTTGCCCTTGCTGTTGTAACCCAGAGATTCAGTTATCTCCTCAGCTCCCTTGCTATCTTCAGTGAACTGAGACTCATTGTTCATCACTTCCTCATCATAGTTCTCCTCAAGGTAATTCCCATCTTCCTCATCTTCTTCCTTGTTTTCATCTCTTTTATCAACTGAGGTGTCCCCTGGATTCGAGCTGGATTGATTTTTGGGAACCCATATCCTTTTACTCTTAGCTCTAAATCCCCTATTGTCATTTGGTCGATCAAACATGAATCTCACTGTTGACCAACAATATTCGTTTTTATCATTTCTAAAGACAACTTGCATACTCTCAGGAATGTCTTGTATCTTACAAACCCCTAGCCTAAGCTTGGCCTCCCTGAGGTCAGTCCTTGCTAATGTGTTTTTGTCAATTTCGAGAATAACTCCAAAGTCTTCCACCAATTTCTCAAACTCCTTCTGACTCCACAATTTTCTCGGGAACCCCCTCACACAAACCCATTGGCTTCTCATTCTATCCCCGTTTTCAAACGAGGAGTCCCATGGGCATGTGCGAAGTATTGCTGCTTCCACCCTCACTGAGCCACTGCTGATTACTCGATCGCGCCACCACCCCGGACCTTCCACAAGGAGTCGATAATCATCTAGTTCAACTACCTTCCAAGGGAAGTTAGGAGCTGATCTTTTCAGGAATCTTTCAGCTCTCTCCCGATCAATCTCCTGAGTAGTGTGAATCACCACGCATCGTTTGAAGCTCTCTTATATTCTTTGTGATTCATCAGAGTTTTCGAACAACATGATATTCCTCTTTGCCATCTTTTCTCGAGCAATCAAGGCTTCAAATAGTACCGCCTTTTCACTTGTTTCAGTTTCTCATTTCTGGATCTGCTCACGAGCTGGTACCGAGACGGTACCTGACTGCTCCTTGTGCCGATCTCGCTTGCACTTCCACGATCGGTGGCCTATACCACCACAATCGAAGCACACCACCCTGTTTCTACAGTCTTTAGTTCTATGACCTTTCTCTCTGCATCAATAGCATTGATTTGGAGCTACTGTGAAACGAGGTGTACGCTGCGCTGTTGAGTTAGTTTTCACTGTTTCATCCCTCTTTTCTTTAGACGAGGGAGCTCCTAGCGCAGCATTCAATTCATGATCCACCCTACACGACAGAAGTGCATCCTTATACGATCCTTGCAATGATTTCTGCATCGAATCCACCAACGATCGATTGACGATTACGAGCTCTTTCAATGCTTGGCAGATAGTGGAGATCTGCTTGTCGCCATGATAAAAGGCAGATGATGTTTCTGAGATTTGCGTAGCCTCGCCATTGGTGATCTTGAGATTCAGTTTAGCAGGCCTAAGCCCGTTGAGACCTATCCCCCAAAATCGCCCTCTGAATCGCCATTTTTTTCTCTTTACCCAGGCCCATTTTTAACTATAACATTTTTTTTATATGATTGTAATAATAAGCAATGTATACGATTTTTTCTTCCGTAGAAATGGTAATCGTAAAAAATATTTCATTTTCATTACGTTATCTCAGATTAAAGATGAAACCATTTCTCCCATTGAATATCGATCGAAAAGCAAGAATATAAGAAAGTATACAATAAAAACATCAACAACGCGTCGAGGTGTCACAAAACAATAATACAGAACTGTTTATATTTACTTTTTAGAAACGCTGAAGTGTTTAAGTACAAATCTTTCATTTTAACAACTCAGATTTCAAGATTCAAGCAACAAATCTAAATAAATCCAACATGATCTACATGATCTTTGTATTGAGATCTCCAAACACTAAAATTTGTATTTTCGATGAATGTATGAATCATTCAACAATATTTTCTACCCATCGATGGAACTTCTAGTATCTAGATGATAAAAAAAATAATAATAAAAATATACCATTTAACCTTCAGTGAAATTTAGATGAAATCCAATATGGAGATGAACTATTTGAATCAAACATTACTCTATATTTTGTATAATATGCATAACTTAGTAGTCCTTGAAAAAGAAAAAAAGTTAGTCCAAAAAGCACAAACGAAATTTGAGATAATTAAAGTTTCATTTGACAACTTTCCTGTAAAGTAAAAGTTCCTAGAAAATGAAAAGTGGAGTCCCAGCTTGCGAGGAAAAAAAAGCGAGAGCCAAGTGATTTCAACTCTTCAAATTTTAGGTGGGGAGTTGCGCCGCCGGCCTTCTCCTCTAATGTCTTCCTCCTTTTCTTTTTTTCATCTTCTCTTCGTCTTTTTTTTATTACTGTCAAAGTCGAGAGCGAATAGTTTCCGAAAAAGAGAGAGAGGAGGGTATCGCTCAATAGATTGTTCTAGTGGCCGTCTCTCGCTTCGATCCGACCTCGTCTTCGCTCAAAGCTCCTTGTCGTGATGGAAAAGAGGAAGAAAATCAAACCGCCAGTTCTTTCCAGTAGTCGTCTCTCATTTCCGACTCGACCTCGCGCTCCACTCCTCTTTTCCTCCTCTTCCCCCTTTCTCACAACACCACCTGATGGATTTCTCCTCAATGGAGGCGGTATTGAGCTCCCTCGTTGAGGAGGCGGCCGTGAGAAGAAATTGAAACTCTAACCATATCAGAAGAGATTCGCGACCTACAACACCCAATAGAGTTGTAGCTGGACGACGGTCTTTACATGCTTAACAACGATCCTCAGAGATCCAACAAGACCATTTGGCGATGCAAGCTTCTACAAGCACAAACGAACAGAATCATACGACGAGAAGAGCTGCAAATCTGAGCAGTGTCAGTACTCACTCACAAAAGAATAAGAAACTTATGTGCATGTACATTATAGTTGATTTTGTAATTCATACTAAAATTTGAGAGCTTGATCCTCATCTTTGAAGTCAAATGATGCTACAAGGCTAACTTAGATGTATGCAGGATCATGAAATATATCCAAGACAACTAATGATGGTAAACCGCGATGAACGATGTAGGTTTGGGAGTTCAGTGATGATTGAGAAGAATCTTCTTCTCAAATTCTAAATTTTATTCGTGTTGTGACTTGTAATTCATTCTTAATCTTTTTGTTTTGTGTGTTTTTTTGTTTCATATATTCTTCTCATTTTTTTCATGTAATTCAAAAAATCACATTTATATGATCGTCATATATATGAAATTTGAGTGACTTAATTCCATCTTTTATTCAAAAAAAAAAGAAAAAAGAAAAACTTTCCTGTAAAGTTCCATGGAGCTAAACGACCAAAACCTTCACCAATTTACAAAAAAAGCCCTTCAGTTGGCACTACATTTGCCTACACATTTAAGATGTATTCAAGCTCTGTACATTGGAAACAACACTGACATAATTTTATTTGCATACCCAGCCGAATTGGCTATCTAAAACCCATT
>CAXKVX010004302.1:0-19840 GCA_964058865.1 Eleocharis quinqueflora
AATTGAATGCTTGAAAGCTTGGGGAGGATTTCAGACGTCTTTCAAGTTCGTACCCCCAATGTATATATAGGCTAAGCACATCTTGAAGTCTTGGAGTCTTGATTTTGAGCTCTTGCATTACAAAATCCCACAACGTGTTACAGAACCTGTTATAACGGGTTGACAACTTTTCAGAATTGCCCTTCTCTACTTGATTCACCGACTTTTGGACCTTCTTGAGAAGGAACTCGTTATGACGGGTGAGGAACCCGATATGACGGGTGAGGAACTCGTTGTGACGGGTCTCTGATGTGTTACAGTGATGCATGCCTCTGGAAATCCTTCACTACTCCAACTCTTCTCCTCTTGAACCCATTGTGACGGGTTGGGAACCCGTTATGATGGGTTGGGCACCCGTTGTGACGGGTTAAGCGTGCGTTATGGTAATGCATGGCTCTGAAATTGCCCAATTTGTTTGCTCCTGATGTCTTTGGGTATGTTTTGACTTGTATATGCATGTTTGAACCTTTGCATCATCATTATTTACATGTGTTAACATGCATCTCACCAAAACTCAATTGTGCAAGGTTAGTACTGATCATTTTTTGGCAAATTGTCAAACAAGAGATGAGTTTAATCCAACAAACTTTCTCTTTTGGCAATTTACAAAATCATACGTGATGTGCATAACATATGATGCACATCATTACATTTCTCCCCTTTTTTGCAAAGTATGACAAAAGGCTAAATACAAAAAGTGTTAGTTTGTAACAATTTAGAAGTCAATAATACGATAAATTATCATTCCTTTATCTGACTTGAGTCAATAATTGGAATTGTGAAACTTCATAATATAGATGATATATATTCTTAAAAATCTCTAACCAAGGTAATTAGCAGGAACACTAACTTACCGTTACAATGTTAGAATGCATGTGGATTAAAAGATGGTTAAATTTTACAAACCATAGATATGAGATGTCGTTTTAATCAAATGAATACATGTTAGAGGAACATGATATTTGACAGATCTCGAATGAAACATTAAATGAAATTGTGTACGTGTCATTAATGTTTTCATTCGGTGTCAAGTTCTAAAGTATGAGATATTCATCTTTCCTACTAAGAGATGTGTATGTGTGATTGTTATCTAACGCTGTCGGTAAAACGCAGTCATAACGGTAGCTTTTCGGTATACATAGCTTAGTTGAGGTAGTGATGGTTTACTGAAAGTACTATTGTCCCTCGTATCTTGATACGAGTTACAGTATCACTGGGCCCCTTGATAGAGTAAGATTATCTGCATGCGGTATAATTACAAGAGTAATTATATTTCTGCTCAAGATCGAGAAAAGATTAAGTTTGCAAGGATGACACATACATGCCTTGAAACTAATCTGATACTGTGAGACAAAAGAATTAACACGACTACAATGTTTAGTGGATCATGATATTGCATAAGTACAACATCGTCTGTGTAATTGGATGATCATAGCGCAGAGTCAGATACCTCTTATGATTATAGAAATTAAAATGGTTTTAATTCTATTTACCAACATAACACAGATCCTATTGGGTCACACCGCATAGGAGCTAATCAGAGAATCTTAATGATTAATTATAAATATGTTATAATTAATTTTAAGATGGTTATAATTAATTATATATGATATGATTAAATTATATATGTCATATAAGATGACAAGTAAAAACAACGGTTGAATTTATAAACGTATACGATACGTTGTATAAAATCAAACCGCAAACAAACCAATACCAAACCCTGAGAAATATAATTGTTGAGAACAATTATATGTTTATGTATATTTATATATATTTAATTTAGATTTTAATTATAGATTATGGTTTTGAATTTGGGATGAAAGTCAGTATCAAATTAAAACCTAAATTCAAAATTAATTAAAATCTTAATTAAAAATAAATATAAAAAATAATATAAAATATTGTGGTCGCATGGCAAGGAGATATTTTTGTGGAATTTTTTTCCCTGTCATCATGCTTATCTTTAAGGGTATTTTTGGAAATTCACTTTTTCCAAGGGTTTTTTGGTAAAATGTACACCTCCTCATTTTGCTATAAATAGAAGGATAGGGGAGAGAGAAAGAAGCACCAAAATCGACTTGTATATGTTAAAATCAGGATCGTATCGATAAATATACTTTCTCTCTTTCTCGTATACGGTTGTTTACACGATTTGGAAAATAGTATTTCTGTGAAAGAGCGGTATTCCTCATTTGGATAACTGCGAGTCACGAAGATATTTTATTTCGTCTGTATCTTGCTGAATAGTATTTTTGCGGGATATCGCGATTTCGATATTTCTGGCAGAAGAAGTAAGCCGCTCTCTGGTCGTCTTGGTGGACATCCGATACAGGCATCAGACGTTTGATACTCCGAGGAGAAGAGCGTCTGTGATTCGGCCTTCCGAGTCTTCTGCGGTCCAATTCGAATTTGGATCAAGGTATTATTGTTATATTAATCTATTTAATTTGTAAGTAGATTAAAGTTTTAGAATTCAGTTAAGGAGTAGATCTGTTTAGAGATTAAATAGGGTTTTGATGTTAGAGATAAACGGGAGGTGGACACCCTCCGTGGTTTATCTGACATATCCCATTTAATCCTTGACTTAAGTTAGACATAACATTTTTGTTTTACGGTCTTTCTGCTGCTTAAGCCAATTGACGGGTTTTGAACTGTTCGTAACTGTGAAACCCGTGAAATTTTGAGCAATTAAAAACCCCTAATTTACCATAAAAACTTCACGAGTTTTATGTTAAGAAATGCTTAATTACAATTTCAATAATATACACTATAAATAAAATGATATAGTAAAGAACGAGAAATTGTACATAGATAATAATAATTTTGAAAACCAAATTTTTGTAAAGAATAAAATCAAGTAAACCAAGTACCAAAACAATTCTACGAATATATGAAATAAAGGTACGAGTATAACTAATTATATATATATATATATATATAGAGCATGGCTAAAATAATATGCATAGTACACCACATAACGTACTATGCGTCCATTTGTATTTAATTTGGTCATTAAATTGATATTTAAGTTGCTCAATAAATTCTTCATATCAAAATCTTGTAGGAAATAAAATTTCGTGATTTTTAGAGCTTTCTTGCTATTTTTTAAATATTTTTTAAAAACAGCCCAGAAATGACACTTTTGTAGTATTAAATCTGGACTGTTTTTAAAAAATATTTAAAAAATAGCTAGAAAGCTCCAAAAATCACGAAATTTAATTTCCTACAATATTTTCATATGAAGAATTTATTGAGCAACTTAAATCTCAATTTAATGACCTATATCTATATGCATAGTACAAAATGGGGTGTACTATGCATATTATTTTAGCCATGCTCATATATATATATATATATAATTAGTTGAACATATATATATGTACACATGAATATATTTTTAATTATTTGAAAAAGGTGACTAAACGAAATCAATAAAACAAATTCATAATTAAATATGCTGGAGAGTTTAAATTAATTCGTGTTCGGAAATTTTAAATCAATAGTTTGATAAGTGAACATTCAGATTTAACCTTTCTAACCTAATCACAAATATCTAGGAACTCTCAAAATTAAAACGTAGAAAGAATCGTCTGACCCTTTCAATCTCACAAATGATTCGTAACACAACGACTACACAATTCACCTCACAAACCAACCCTTGGTCGCAGGTTAGAACACATGGATTCGTCCTGGCCCGATCCTCTGCTCCAACCCTTAAAAGAACGAATCAGAGTTTAACCCATTCGGCTATAGAGGATTGGACGCCACACCAAGGACCACCTACGCTCAGCCACAGAGCACCAAACCCACAGCTTTAAGGAGAGGCCTAGAAATTCCCCACACCCACTTTCCAATGCAGAAACCGCCTTGGTTTCTCCAAAACCATTTCGTATTTTGAGATTTTCTGCCCATGGTTTTGGGTCTTGGCCAATACCAAAATGACACGTGTAAACCAGCTACTCTTTCACTTCCTCTCTACTCCTTAAAAAAAAAACTGCGTTCCTATTTCACCACCATCTCAGCATCTCTCTATCTCGGTTTCTCCCCATCTCACACTCTCTATCTTACTCATAAATGATCCTAGAAAAAAAAATCCAATCTCTCTCTTACTTCTCTCTCCCTGCAAGCCCCACTCTCTCACACTCCTCTTTAATTCCTGTCCTTTCGTGCTCCTCTCTACCCTTTCCGATGCACACCCTCTTTTCCTTTCCTTTCTTTTTCTTTCTGTGCTCTCTTCCCATTTGCTTCTCTCGGCGTCAAACCACCTATCACCTCTCTTCCTTTCTGTCTACTGCTCGTCTCTCATTTCTCGACTCCTCAGCTCACAACAGTGAGCTCTACTCCCTCACGATCACGAACGACCCTCATAGCCCATTTTTCTGTCCTCTCTCTTTGACTTTCGAACTGAACACTCGAGTGCTCTATGTGACTGCTCGAAGGCACCCCACCGACTCCCTGCTTCCCTGCCTATAAAATCGATCGCCTCTCCTCCTTGCTCCTTTCTTGCTCAGTTAAAAACTCATGTGTTGAGTATAGATACGAAATAAATTAAGAAATAGGAGGCGTAAGAACACCGAGGCAGGGAAAAGGAGGGGAGCTACGCTTGGGGTGAGCCTTGCCTTGCAGTCCTAAACTCACCTTCGTGACCTGCCCGATTATGGTAAAAACCCTAAACGAGTAAACTTGATTTTTGTTGTTGCTTCGATTCTCTATTTTGGTTGCTATGCTTGATGCTTGATGTTGTCATTGCTGTGCTTTGTGTTCTTTGTGTTGATTGATTGTTATCACTTGCTGTCCTGGTGAACATTTTGCTGCTATGTGCTATGACTGGTTGATGTGTATTGTTAGTAGTACCGGCACAACACTGAATTGTGGTAGGACTCGTGCCAGTACAGCAAGATCTATTCCCATATTTTGGGATCCTTGCAGTGATCCTATGATTAACGATGTTGCCTACTTTGATTTAATCTGTGATATGTTTTCCTTGCCGATAAATGTTGAATTGTACACAAAAAAGGGAATTACTAGGGTTTAGACTTGTTCTGGGTTGAAGACTTGCTTACTGACACTGGCTGAGTGCTTACTAAATTATTAGGCATTGTTACTGGCACGTAGTACTGCTGTTAGGAATTTGCTGTGGAGTTGTTGGTTTCTGACCACCCTTACCAGCCTTATACTGTCGGCCCTTGATACGGGTACTATACTGGTCGGCCAGCACCAGTACAGTAACACCCATCTCTTTTCTGTGCTGGGTTTTGTGATTGGCTGGTATTATCGAAAGTGTTAGCATTGGGCCCAGAATTGAGGCCTGGGCCCATGTGAGATTCAGAATAAAATTTGAAGGGATTTAGGCATTTAACATGGACCCTTAGAAATGAATGAATGGACCTGAATAGATACTATACAAGGACAGAAAATTTATAAACTTATAAATAATTAAAATGGTTTAAGTACTTTTGGGCTTGGGCCCTATTTGGGCTGATTTAGGTATATACAAATACTACACAAACAGTGGCTCTACCCATAGTACTTAGTACCTAGACCCAAGAGAATTAAGGACCGAGAAAAGTATAATAGGAAAATGACGACCATAAGTCCGTGCAGCACGAGCTTCAGCTATGACGCACGAGTACGGACTTCTGATCCCACACAGGATTAACACAAAACAAACGAATAATTAAAATAAACCAACTTGTGTTTTATTGTGTTTCTTATATATTTTCTTCTATACTATATGTATCACACTTACTATAACGAATAATATACGAGTTAGCTATATACATAGAATAGATAATTAGGTGCGACAACGTAATTGATAAAAGACATTTGACCGATAATAACGCGTAACGAATAAATCAAGTAATTAAACTTGATATAATGTTACACAATATAATTAAATAATTATAAGTGTTATTGAGTGTAACATTTATATATACATATATATATATATATAAATACAAAATGAACAAAAAGTTATCTGATGGATTTCATATATATATATATATATATATATATATCTAACAAAGTACGCTCGAATCACCACCAACAAAATTTGGATTAAGTATAATTACATATACGATATTATATATTGATCAATTTCTCTATATCACATAGAATATATCGTACGCCCAAAAGTCATATGAAAAACACTCGAATATGGCTAAATAATCAGTCAATACATATAGCAACATAACTAATTAATTATAAAACTAATTAAATATAATACATATAATATATATAATATATTATGTACGATACATATAAGTATATGAGTTACGTTAATACAATACATAAAAACACACCTAATTATGAATAAGAAAATATTTAATTACTATGATATATATATATTGGTTAATTTTCCTATAAACACATAATTAAGATAATTACACACGTTTTGATTAATAGCTAATTTACTATTTTTCTTTCTTCTTTTGATTAGTTTATAATGAAAGTTCCAACTAAAAGTGTTTGATTTTATAACATGCTTTCATTGTGATGTGTTTATTTACAGTCTGTACTTTATCGACCTGACGTCCAAATAAATGAAGTGAAGCAGAAAACACAATTAGGATAATACTTGAAATTAATAAAGAATTAGACCTACATCATTCACACACTCGTCGTGTAGCAAGGACACTGCACACGAGATTTGACTAAGTTAAACGGATAAAGGAATTATATTAGGAGCATTAAGGACGTCTCTAACGTCGCTATCTTTTCTGTATTCTTCCCCATTTTTGTAGTCCTTCGACTAATTAAACAAACCCGAAATGAATAAATAGGAGACATAGTCGACTCGGACCCACACGCAGGGGACGAGACTAACGTTGCTGCATACGACGCTGAGGTCAGCGTGGACGCAGCGGATCTTCCGTTAGAGTAGATCACACTTCATTCCAGGTGTGGATTCCTGGGGATTATATTCCTTTTCTCTCTCTTAATTAGGACCTACCAGTCTTACCTAAATTGAATTGTGGTACCAAGATACCAATAATTGTCAATCAGGGCCGTAGACTTTGAACTGTCATGATTGCATACTGGTAACTGAACCAACTATTTAGACCAACCTGCATCCCATGTCATATGCACCTCATGTTGCACATTAGATCCGATATACGGATCGTATTAGACTATTAGCTACTTATAGGTAGTTACGTATAAATATTATATATATATATATCCTCGTCGAGAGAGATGAGTGTCGGGCCGGTGATCACCAGCCGGATGTGTGGCGTGAGGGCATCGTGACGGGTGGATTACGTACGGTAAATGAATTCGCCCGTGGGATCCTCCCGTCGGGATGTCTTCATAGACATTCGGCTGATGCTCATCAAACGTGATCATCACTTGATGACTCGTAGTGCCAGTTCGAGAGTTTCATTCTCAAAATCCTTATTATATAATATTATAATAATTCCTCTTTGAGTGGTTAAGGTTCGGTTTCTCAGTTTAGAGTATGCATGTCATATGTGGAGTATTGGAGCTATTCCGTTAATATTCGATGGGGTTCCCCTAATAACTCTTAGTAAGTAACGAGGAAATATGGGCCTCCCCTTGGCTTTAACTAGTACAGGGAGTTCCCTTTTTATTATTATTCAAACGGGTAGTCGGTTCCTTATTTCCGTATGACGGCTGAGGCCGAGAGTTTGAATTTCTTATTTTCTTTTTGTGAGGTAGACTTCTAGGTTTGTTTTTGATCGAGTGTGTGCTTTTATAGCCGCTCTGCTTTTACCAGGGCATTTCGTTCTGGAAACTCAGAATTAAGTTAGATTGGCGGTTGATTTTACTAGACCCGTCTAACGATACCCTTAGATTTGGCGGCTGACATACTAGACCCGTCTAAGGGGGCGAATCCTGAAGTCCTACACCCGGGTTTCCAAAATTTGATTCCTTGTACATTTGTCTGGGAGTTTGATATATTTTCATATTAGTATTGTATACTACTATTCCTCATAAATATTTTGGATTTCTTTCTCGTATCGCCTCTTTGGATAGATTCAATTATTTATTTAAATTGATTAATGGTTAAACTAAATACAAGTCAGGTGTAGTAACTAAATATAAGTATTCTCAGTAAATGTGATTGGTCCAACCTTGAATCAGATATAATCTCAAAGGCTGGACCTTAATCCACACTGAGTAAATTTTTATAATTTACTCACATTCCACGGTTGGTTGTGGGGTCCAGGTAAGGAGCAAAAGATCTTTTGATGTCCAGAGAAGAGCGTTAGGATGGAGTCCCCGGCGTCTTTCGTTTTGCTTATCATTTCGTATGTTCCTTTTTATTCCTTTGTTAGGATTAGTTTGTAGTAGGATAGCTAGGGTCGGTCCCACGTCATTTGATGAGATCGTCCTCTTCTGTATGTATTTTATTTTTGTTTAGCTTCCGTTGTAAACTTTGTATCCAGACGTTGGATTATATATATATATGTATTTGTTGGATGTGAAATGTATTGTGTGTGAAATGTGTGCTTTTCCTTAAATTAAGTATGATGAACTATTCTTATTTATACTTTCGAGTGGTCAATTAAGCCTTTCGTGTACTTGTAAATTAAGTACACGTGGCGGGATTAACACCCTTAAGCTGGTCATTATTTCTGGAGTGTGACAGTTGAAGGTTGTGTGTTTTGAAAGTTATCTTTTTGATAACGAATTTATGAATTGTTTATGATTTTAAATGTTATTATACATTTATGTTCCTTGAGATTGATATGTTATATCTTTAGAAGCGTTCAAGAAGATGCTCATGGTCATGAACCATAGAACTCTTTAGATGAAAACATATGATCCTAAATATGTTCACAATCGTGGTAATTAAAGGGAACATTATTTACCATGAAGATTGTCATGTCAATTGAAAGTATATTGTAGTTCTATAAATGTTGATAAGTGATTATCATTCAATGACATGAGTATATAAAATGGTGATTCTTTATATACTGAACATGACCTAACTAGATGGAGCATTATATGGATTAGTTTTGTGTCATTAATGTTTCCAATGTGTCTTTGAATCTTATATATGAGACATGTAAGTTTTTCACATGAGAAGTATATAATGTGATTACTATTAAAGTCCATTCAAATGATTGTAATGATATAGTAATTCGTTATGTACAACTTGTGCGGGAGAAATTTATATGTCAACATTATTATTGTCCCTCAATTATTTGAGTTATGATATTACTGGGCCCCTTGGTAAAGTGAAATTGTATTGCATGCAATATAACTGATGTAGTTATACTTATAATTCACTTGAGAGACCAAGAAAAGAATATAATGCAAAAATGATACGATCCTATTTTGCATATTATTTAAAATATCATGAGACAAGGATAGACACAAATTAAGTGGATCAATCACGTAACGACTATGTCGTTTGGGAGACTATAATGTAGTGATAGAACCTCTTATAGTCCATAATATAAAGTATTTTATATTATATCCCAAGATGACGTAGATCCTCTGTAAGGTCACACCAACTGAACAGAAACAACAAGTATTTTACATTTTGAATGATGTATTTAATCTCACGATGTATGAGTTAAAATGCATGTGATAAAATGTTAAAGTAATATGTCATGTAAAATGACATGCTTAGATCATAAAATAAATTTATGAGAATATATATGAATATTATTTTGTATAATGTTTGAGAGCATTATAAGAATAATAAATTAATTCATATTAGAATAATATAGTAATATTATTTACTCATAAATTAAATCCTTGCAAAATATGATTAGGGAATAACAAGAGAGTAATCATAGCCATTTGTGTAAATACTTAACACAAGTGTTGCCCTAGGACTTGGCTATATAAAGAGGTATGTTTGAGATGAAAAATTACTTTTTCTCTCTCTTGCTATAGTGGGATGAATAGTAACCATTTTTCCCCCTCTCTTGTGTGTAGAAAGAAAAACTTCATTGTTCTTCTTTCCCTTCTCTTGCAAGATTTAGCCACCAAATGAAATAGCTTGTTCATTGAAGATTGAAGATCTAAGTGGTTGGATCTAAGCTCTAACCTCTACATCCATCTATCTAAGGATGCTTTAGGTTGTTGTTTAGGTTCAAGGTGAACCAAGAGACAAGAGTGCTTCCATGGCCGAAGAAGGAAGACGACGGTTTCCAAGAGACCTAGAAGAGGAATCGACTCCTCTCTACGAAGAGATTTGACAATCTCTTTAGGTATAATCTTTTATCCACTCTTGTGCAAGAAATAAATGTGTTATTTTCTGTTTTGTTGATGCACAAGAGGTGTTCGATGAAATGTCATAGTGTATTCTTGCTTGCAATTGTTATATAAATAAGATATTTTGTGTATTGAGTTAAATAGAGGCAAAAAAATTTAATTTTCGTCCTCTTGAATTTACACATGAAATCCCAACAACAGTAATCCAACAAAAAGCTCCCCCTGAATTTTAGCATTTATTAAGTCAAGATCTAAATTTGCTCTCCACTAATGATATGTTTTACAATTAGAGCACTATTCATCATTTTCAATTAAGATTTACAATTTCAAGAGTAAGAAAAGGAGCATTAATCAAGAGACGTATCAAGAAATATTGCAAGAGACAACTCATAAAAGATGCACACAAATATAACAATAGTCTAAAACATTCATACAAAACATCACAATAAAACATGAAAAATATCTAAGGAGCATAGTCAATTCCTAAAGAAATACTACCCTAATCTACAAGTACTCATCATTACTGGTTTCTTGATCATCATTCTTCGAATTGATTTGAGCAGTTCCTTCATTTGCCTCTCCTATTTGGGCTTCGGTTCCGATAGGATCAGAACAATCATTTAGAATTTCAAATTATTGGTTCCAATTAGTCCGGACCATAGAGTTGAACTCATTTTGATTGTCAAGTCTCTCTTGCACTCTAATGGAGTTGTGCTTATCATACAAGAACAAGTGATACACTTGTTGAGAGACATAATAAGTCCCTTCTTCAACAGTTGAGAAGGCATATGGAGGCATATGGTTGAAGGTTTGTGGAGTATAGGATGAATAGTCTTGAGCATTTTGATATCCTTGATAGTATGGAGGAGGTGTTGGGATTTCATGTGTATGTTCAAGAGGACGAAAAATAATTTTTTGTCTCTATTTAACTCAACACACAAAATATCTTATTTCTGTGGCAATTGCAAGCAATCTTACACTATGGCATTTCATCAAACACTTCTTGTGCATCACCAAAACAGAAAATAGTTCATTTATTTATTGCACAAGAGTGGATAAAAGTTATACCTAAAGAGATTGTCAAATCTCTTGGTAGAGAGGAGTCGATTCATCTTCTATGTCTTTTGGAAAATCTTCGTCTTCCTTCTTCGACCATGAAGCATCCTTGTCTCTTGGTTCACCTTGGACCTAAACAACAAGACAACTTCATAGGGGCAAATCTGGCAGAAGTCAAAGGCGTTATAACGCCTTGCCCAAGGCGTTATGAAGGAGTTGTAACGCCAGGAACAGTTTTGAAGGATCCAAGATCCCAAGAAGTGCTTAGTCTATATAAAAAATGCAAAAACGAACCAGTAGACGATCAAATCATTCTCAAAAGCTTCCAAGCATCAAATTGAGCACATCAAAGAGCCTAATTCAAGTCTTCTCCAGCTACCTAACCTAGAAAGCAATTAGGATAGCTACTATTCTCTTATTGTCTATTCGAGAACAAACCCTTAGCTAGTTTTAGCCTTTGGTGCATCACATTTGTGTTGTCAAGTGGTGCATCTCTGTCCTTGATTGTGTTGTCAATCAGACCTTTTTATCGTGTATTGTGGTGTTGTCTCATACATTGGTCTAGGAGAAGAAGATTGACTTGCTTGTGTAGAAGAAATCAAAGATCAGCACTGCACTTTGTGAAGAACACTCATTTATAATGAAATCGGTCCGAAAAGAAGATTTTATTCCGGGAGACCTGTGGACGTAGGCCTAAGTTGATTTGATAGGTCGAACCATGTTACATAGCGTGTTATCTTGTTCTCGATTACTCTCTCTTTTCTCTCTCCCTCTCTTTTTATTACTTTGCTCTTTGTTATTTTGTGATTTGCTCAATTACTTCTTGAAATTGCTTGCTCTATTATTTGGCTAGGTGATTAAGGTATAAAAGCTTTTAGGTTAAATTTTGGATTGAAAACGCTTTCGCCTAGTGAATTGACCTTAGTCTTGCGCTTCAAGACACAACCCTAATACTAACAAAGAGAATATAATTTTATATTCTATGAATATTTGATAATTAATTTTGTATCTTTCCAAGATACGTTAACACCTCTACAAATAATGCTGGGTCTCCATCCAACTCCATTATCAACATAGGGCACATGTGTTGTGCATTGTCTATGTTTCTTTCTCCATCAAAATAAATTACTTCTTGGTTCGTTCGTGACATTGAAGAAAAGATAGACACCGAGATTTGCATGGATAGGCTCGCTGGCGCACCACGTCAAGCTTCCGCATTTCCATCGTCGAGGACTTCATTGAAAGAACAAGTGTACAAGGGAGACCGTAGGGATGGAAGGTAAGTATCGCTTTCGCTATCTTTTGTATTTCAAACATATAGCACATAGATAATTGAATTGTTTGCAATGTTTGTCGTAATTTAGGGATTTGATTTGTGGCTCTTTATATCCTAAATTGAATTGCACCAAATTAAGTCAAACATTCCTATCTTCATTCTCATTTGTCAACTTACCATTATTGTCAGGCCTGGGTTGTGCCCTATTTTTCGAATAAAACTGCATGTCTCTATTGTTTTCCTATCGGTCATCTTCACTAGATGTTGCTTCCTCCCCCCATTGGATATAGGCACTCGCAAATGCAACAAAGTCTTGAAGTGTCGTAAACTATGACTTGTGTGTCTCAAATCACAAATTACCCTTCTACAATCCTCGTTGTATGGCCAATATTGACACCTTATCATCATAGTCTTTTACCCCCTGAGATGCTTCCAGAAAATGATCAATGTATCGCCTTGTGGACTTGATCTTTCCCTATCGTATGCTAAGGAGGCTATCGCAAGATCTCTCAGATTTTTTTATGCCTCCAAAGCGAGCTAAGAAGGCTCTGGCTAGCTAGTCGAAAGTTGCCACAGATCACGGTGGCAAGGAAGAGTACCAATCCCATGCCGAGCCATCCAATCATGTTGGGAAGAGAGTAGATGACAGAGTCATCGTAGCCCATTAGCCGAAGTCGCTCCCGAAATCTAATGAGGAATACTTTCGGATTGTCGAAGGCAGAACAGGATGAGCCTGATGTTCCTAGTTTAGGAATATCTACAGTAGGTGGGATGGTTGTGGAGTACATACTGAGGACCAAAGGACCGTTTGATAATAGGTCATTTGTGACTGGAGGGGCTTGTTGTACTTGTTTCTCAAGCTCACACAATTTGTGTCATTTTTGTTGTTCGAAAGAAGGTGGAGCTCCGAAAGGAAGAATGTTGGATAAAGTAGGCTATGGTCCCATGTTGTTAATATGTGGTGCCAAGAGATTTGGTACTAAATGTATCATATGAGAGAAAGTAGAAGAGAGTGGACGAAAGTTAGGTTGGAAATGGTGAAAAGGAGGGTTAGTAGCAAGCTGTTGTTGGAAAAGATTTGCGGATGGAGTGTAATATGCATGATAGACATGAGTTGAGTGAGATTGCTCTGGAACAAGTTGTCAAGAGAGAGAAGGTGGCAAGTTTCCGAGTTGAGAGGGATTGATGAAGTTAGTTGGTCTGTTGTTTGTGTGGTTATGACGGGTTGGGGTATTGTGGTAATTGTTAGTCCCAATCTGAGAGAAGATGGTTGGGGATAAGGGATCTTTGCATATCCTGATCCTGCGAGGTTGATGGATAAGTTCGGCTAAACCGAGTGTGGAAGGAGTGCCAAATCCAAGGGGGATATTGCCTCAAAATCTGAGCGGTGACAACTCTTTGTCCGACACTGAAGCTTGGTAGAGAATTGAATGTCGGGAGAGGGAGAGTGGTGCGAGCCATTCCGAGGATGACGACTATTTGATCATCTCGTAAAGGTCGAACAGGGAATGGGGTTGTCATTGGAGAGAATGATTTGAGTTCTAAAAAATCAGCTCTCAACAAAAGCATCAATGATTTCAGCTCTGAGCTTGCCGAGCTAGTAAGACAGAGGAGAATACAAGGAAGAAAAAAATAGAAAAAATATAAAAACTGACTATCCTAAGCATAAGTGTCAACTCCCCCGTTAACTATATAATTAGTTCATTCATTTTTAATGTCAATATTTTTATCTTTATTTTGATACTCTCTCACACATTATTTCCATTACAAGATACTCCTCTTCACCCTCTTACGATCTTTTTTGCTTGCTAATATTCTTCTTTTTCTTCATCTCACTATACTATTTTACAATAAGTCTGTAAGAAAAATTACAATTCGAAATTCGTTCGTGTCTGATTCGAATCATTATCAATCGAACTCAAACTTCACAAATGTGTCCAAATAATGTTATATTTCAAATCAAACTCAAACACAGATTCAAGACCCGATAGCAAGAGTTACAACGTCACAAAGGCTATTTTTTCTGGATTAGCTTCACCTACCACAGTAAAGTAATATTTCTGAAATTGCAATTCCTTAACAGATTAATCCAACCTTACATGAGTGAGACTGGAGTAAGAAGTAATCCACTTTTACCTGAGACCAATCTACCAATCACTATGTTAGTTGGAAACAAAACATAGGCAGCTATCATAAAACTAAATAGGATTGCAAACTGAATGAGCTATCATAAAACTAAATAGGATTGCAAACTGCAATGACCAACAAAGCCAACCAATTTCACTAAGAGACCACAACACCAACATTAAGAATCTCATTTACATTTTGCTACCACTGCAATGAAAGAAAACACAAGATTTAATCTGAGCTAAAATCAACACCTGCTTTAGATGGGTTTTCCCACACTTCTGAATTTCGTTTATAGAAATGCAAAAGCTAAAGTATATCAGTAACAATGATGCAATAACCACTGATTCACCATACTCATCCCTTCATCGTTTTTGCACTAGTATCTTCGAAGCCTTCAGATTTGCACACTGGGCAAGTGTTCTTCATTTGCAACCAGCTCTTGATACAAGTGGTATGAAACTGGTGTGTACACTTGAGCGTCCCCACTTTATCTCCCTTCTCATATTCCTCCTGCCAAAAGAATTTAAATAGGAAGTTTAAGAGTCGGGATCAAATTAAATCAAATTGTGTTGCTTCCAGAGTTCCAGTTTGGACTGTTTTCCAACACCACTTTTATGAGCATCACATCATCAACCCAAATCACTGACAAATACATTAATGAAAAGTATAATGTGTTTGTTTCCAAAAGGCATCAGAAATACCATGCATATGACACAGCTATCATCCTGGTTTTCATTGGAAGTGCCATAAGTGGTTTCCTTCAAACACTTCAAAATTCTATCATCAGGCAGGCCTGTACTGACATACCCGATTCTCTCTTCCAAAGCAAGTAGCTCCTGTAACAAAACAAACATTTGGAACATTTACAAAGCTAATTACAAGTTCTACAGAAGTTTAGAAATCATAATTCAAACAAAATCTGAACTCACTTCATAGCTCATGTCATCAATATCCAATCTCATGTCTCTGTGCTCATCAAACAAATCTCTGGGATCAAAATCCTCGCCATTCACAAAATGCTGAGAAAAATGCAAAAGAAAAGTGAGTGAAAACCAGCACACAAATTTATCTGCAACTTAATTCCTACTGCCGTTTATGTTTCTTCAGGTCCTTCCATTCATATCCCATATAGAAACAACATAAAAGAAAGAAAAACTGAACAGACAAGCATGCTTTATGATGATATACTACTGGTCAGAGTCAGTACCTATTCATATACAGATATACTTGTATCAACCTAACTGGCAAAAGGATAACAAGTTCCTAGCATATCATACAAAGGAAAAAAGACACTATACCTCAAATAGCCATCTACTGGCATTATGGTCCACATGAAATGAGGTGCGCAGACCAGAATCAGAATTCCATGCCCTTGTGTTGCTTATACTTGAATCAGAGATGGTAATTGGCCTCGAGTGGCTAGAAGATGCCTCAAATTCTGTGAATTCCTGGCGCCACCTAGCACTTGCAGGGGTAGCTGCATATGTTGGAGGGGGGCCATGATGACCATGATGATCTACTCTCTGAGGAAAGCTGGTAGTGATGTGGCCAACAGCTGGAGGCATGGTACCTTGAGATGTTGCAGGCGCAATGAAACTTCTACTTTGGACATGGTAGTTCGGCTCACACCTCACTATGGATCTGTGGTTAGCAACATGGTTCCCGGCATGATGACCACTGCTTAGATCATAGTTAAATCTGCTAGGATCTGACATTTATCCAAAAGTACCACTTAGCAAATAAAGAAATGCAACATCCATATCTTTATATTTTTTTCCATTATATTTTTCTTTCTTGCAAGCCTTGGCAAGCCAAATTCAAATAGGTAACATAGCACTCTTATCTGGGCTAAGCCAAATTCAGTAATTAACACAGCAATGCTATCTGGGTAAGCCAAATTTCAATAATTAACATAGCACAGTCATTTAATGACCCGTATTGTTTTTTGACAGAAAGCAGTCAATCTAATACTAATTTAATAATATTTTGTGTTCTCTCATAGTCTTTACTCTTTACCTATGAACTCCAATTTAAAGCAAACACAGAAGTCAAAATAGTACCTGACACGTTTCTATCTTGAGAAGAAATATGTGCAGAAGAGTTGGCATGTTCAGGACCTCTCATTCCATGTGAATTCAAATGCACAGAGGAACGCTGAGGTGCCACAGTGCTTGGCACATAGTGTCTCGCTGGAGTCAGTTCCAGAGGAGAGTAATAGCCCTGACGAATTCTGACATTTCTCTGAGATCCCTCAGCAATGTCACTACCCCAGTTATGCTGTCTACTGGTAGCATACTCTGGTGGCCAGTACTCAGCATGATTGGGAGCAACAAGTACATCATGGTGTTTTCTCTTCAATGCAGTTCTATGATTATCTGTCACATTGTTAGGCACATGTGGTGGTGGGTTTGACGGCCCTGCTTCGCTATAATTTGAAGAGAAATAAGAACCTGAGCCTTCATTAGAGGTGTGAGGCATTGTCAGATGAAAGTTGGGGTACTCTGGATGGGGACTAAAGGATGAAGAAGATGATGCATGATCACGATTTGATCTTGGCATGATATTAGGATGATTCATGGGGGTGACAGATGTTTGGTGACTGCTTCTCACGTATAGGTTTGGATAGGCCATAGCCACAGGGGGTGGTGGTGCATCTAGCCTTGGGTCACTTCTTGGAAGCATTGGATTATGACCTGACGATGATTTGAACTTGTATGAATACTCTTAGAATCTACAAATTTGAATACTAAGTTCATACTACAAAAGTTATCCATCAATCATTCATATCTGCACTAGAAGTCCGATAAATTACGGTATTAAAAAGGAGCCCACACTGACTCAGCACGAGCCAGGGAAGTAAATTAGTACAAATAATATCAAATTCAAGTTAAAAAGAGTGCCATTGGAGAATTTACGGTAAATAATAAATTTAGGACAAATACCGAGTTGCAGATGACGATCAGGAATGGGATTGCTTCTGGATTGTTCATACATCCTGTCAGAATGTTGAGGCAAGTAGTTCTGTCCAGCCATTTTTTGGTGAGTAAAGGGTATGACCTGAGTATTAAAAGAAAAAAACACAAAATTTAACAATTATATCAACCGTTAATTAAATCAACAATTATTTCATTAACTGTTTGTTGATCTAAAAATAAAAGGAATCCAAAGCAACCAGAAAAAAAATTACAAGTACCTGATCAACAAAGGTTCTACTCTACAATTAACAATAACATCAAATGAACCCATGTCCAAGGACTATTGTATTGGCACGTACATACAGTTTTAGCAGGACATATCTTGTGAGATCTTGCAAAAGGTACCACTTCATGTATGTGTAGGAAATTGATCTTCCTTAAATGTAGTTTGAAGCACAATAAGCCACAGAGGCAGAGGCAGGATTCAATTTATGGGGGTAAATATGCATGCCAATTTTTATGATACTTTGAATTTTCTCTTCTGAATATGAGAGTCAACCATTAAAATTTTGGGTAATAAAATGGGGGTCAAATTTAATGTGCATAGCATTTTCACTTAAAAATTTCTAAAATAAAGTATAAACTGATGAGATTTTGCTGAAGAATAGGATCAATTGACCCACATTTACTACATGCATAGCCTCCGATAAGCCAGGTCCGGTGCCTCATGAGGAACATTGGTACATGACAACACAATATTGATACAAGAAAACTTGAACAGGTAACATAAACAAGAACTTTCAAACACAAGCAGCTCTCTGTGATTTGTTTCAATTTTGTTCTCTTCATTGGGTGAACTCTCTCCACCCAAATACTTCCCCCCAAAAAAAAATCAACCAAAACCAAACAAAAAAAATATTCACCTAAAAATAAGGAAAAATAATGCTTTATTATGGAAAGTAATTTTTTCGTATTTTGCATTCATGAAAGTAAAACTGCTTCTTGCTCCAATTGCTGGAAAAATTTTGACCCAACTTTTCAGAAATTCACCAGATATACAAACTATAGTTGTAGCAAATATAATACATTTTAAAATATTACTTTGTTAATACAAGTCTATGATTAAGGACACAATGTAACTAAAATTTGGTCCCAGAAATTATTGAGATGATACAAGTTTCTTATATGCCATCTTGCATCTTGCATGCAAGTACCTGTACTTGTAATACCAGCAGTGCCGGCTGCTTGCTCCGTACCAAAACAATGTTATAATGAAACAATTTTTTTATGTATGCCATTATGATCATTATGGATCTACTCTTCCCACATTAATTGTTTCAAACTTTCAATAGACAACTATTTTCATTTATTTAGTGTTTATCCTCAGCAGCCTAAATTTCCTTTATTGCTTCTGCTTGCCTTGGTGTGCAGTACAACTTTACCAGTACAAATGGGCTAGTGACAGCTAAATCATTCATTAACGCCACAAAAGGTCAGTATGATTTCCTTTAAAGTTTAACCATTATTCAACTTACATGTTGCTACAAAATTCTGAAAGGTGTCAGCATCAGCATGCAACCCTCGAATAAAATTAGATAATTAAACAGATAAATAAATAGCAATATTTATTATAAAGTTTTAAAAAATATATACAGCATTAACATGATCTACCAAAAAGCAGTCATGCAGAAACTTCTATAAATCCCAAAAAAAGATACTCATTGTTACTATAGCATTAGTCAGAATATATTAAAATTTATATTGTACGAATCAAACACCAACTCAAAAGTTCACTTGAAAGAATATCACTCTGTCACATTCTTTTTTAGGTATTAAGATAAATGAAATTATATTTTTGGAATAAAAACTTACAACGTACAAAAAGGTGTTAAAAGGATATTGTTCAACCAACCAAATTTACATGTCCCAGCCCCTCCCCAATGTGGCATCCCCAATTGCATAACCTTCTAGCCCACTAACAGAATTTCTCCCCATAATATCTTTAAAAAGCGACTGTTTGTCTCCTGACAAACCAGATAATAGTGATGATTAACTGTTAAGGGAATCTTACACATCCAAGTTACTTTAGATTAGTCATATCCTGAATTTTCTGATAGTTTTCATGTTATGTGAATCGTGCAGATGGTCAAAAGCAACAGCACTCCCATACTGGTTTCACACCCCTCCAACAAACACTGATTTCTGGTCATTGCAATTAGAAGAGAACATA
>CAXKVX010004303.1:7500-10000 GCA_964058865.1 Eleocharis quinqueflora
TTTACATCGGTGAATGGATGAAAAACATTGCTGCATGGATGAAAACATCGCTGCATGGATGAAAATCATGTTTACATGGATGAACGGATGAAAATCATGGATGAGTGGATGTAAATCATTGATGAGTGGCCGAAAATCATCCATGAAACGATGAAAAACGTGTTTTCATGGATGTTTTGGAGCTTGGGGATTTCATGGGGGTGGTAACCCTGCAGGTGGCTATAGGGTAAAAATTTATATTTCCTATTGGGGGGGGCTAAATTTCGGAGGGGGGCGGGTGTTGGGGCACGCATGCAGGGGTGTTGGGGCACGCATGCAGCGGTGTTGGGGCACGCATGCAGCGGTGTTGGGGCACGCATGCAGCGTTGTTGGCGCACGCATGCAGCGGTGTTGGGGCACGCATGCAGCGGTGTTGGGGCACGCATGCAGCGGTGGGGGCATGCATGCAGCGGTTTTGGGGCACGCATGCAGCGGTGTTGGGGCACGCATGCAGCGGTGTTGGGGCACGCATGCAGCGGTGGGGGCACGCATGCAGCGGTGTTGGGGCACGCATGCAGCGGTGTTGGCATGCCGCAAACGATGTAAAGCATGGTTGGATGGCTGCTTTACATGGAGGAATGGGTGCAAAACATGGATGAATGGGTGAAAAACATGGTTGCCTGGCTGAATGGCTGCCTTACATGGGTGCATGGATGAAAAACATGGGTGCATGGATGAAAAACATGGTTTCATGGCCGAATGCATGAAAATCATGGATGGCTGCCTGCCTTACATGAGTGAATGGATGAAAAACATTGATGCATGGATGCTTTACATCGGTGAATGGATGAAAAACATTGCTGCATGGATGAAAACATCGCTGCATGGATGAAAATCATGTTTACATGGATGAACGGATGAAAATCATGGATGAGTGGATGTAAATCATTGATGAGTGGCCGAAAATCATCCATGAAACGATGAAAAACGTGTTTTCATGGATGTTTTGGAGCTTGGGGATTTCATGGGGGTGGTAACCCTGCAGGTGGCTATAGGGTAAAAATTTATATTTCCTATTGGGGGGGCTAAATTTCGGAGGGGGGCGGGTGTTGGGGCACGCATGCAGGGGTGTTGGGGCACGCATGCAGCGGTGTTGGGGCACGCATGCAGCGGTGTTGGGGCACGCATGCAGCGTTGTTGGCGCACGCATGCAGCGGTGTTGGGGCACGCATGCAGCGGTGTTGGGGCACGCATGCAGCGGTGGGGGCATGCATGCAGCGGTTTTGGGGCACGCATGCAGCGGTGTTGGCATGCCGCAAACGATGTAAAGCATGGTTGGATGGCTGCTTTACATGGAGGAATGGGTGCAAAACATGGATGAATGGGTGAAAAACATGGTTGCCTGGCTGAATGGCTGCCTTACATGGGTGCATGGATGAAAAACATGGCTGCATGGATGAAAAACATGGTTTCATGGCCGAATGCATGAAAATCATGGATGGCTGCCTGCCTTACATGGGTGAATGGATGAAAAACATTGATGCATGGATGCTTTACATCGGTGAATGGATGAAAAACATTGCTGCATGGATGAAAACATCGCTGCATGGATGAAAATCATGTTTACATGGATGAACGGATGAAAATCATGGATGAGTGGATGTAAATCATTGATGAGTGGCCGAAAATCATCCATGAAACGATGAAAAACGTGTTTTCATGGATGTTTTGGAGCTTGGGGATTTCATGGGGGTGGTAACCCTGCAGGTGGCTATAGGGTAAAAATTTATATTTCCTATTGGGGGGGGCTAAATTTCGGAGGGGGGCGGGTGTTGGGGCACGCATGCAGGGGTGTTGGGGCACGCATGCAGCGGTGTTGGGGCACGCATGCAGCGGTGTTGGGGCACGCATGCAGCGTTGTTGGCGCACGCATGCAGCGGTGTTGGGGCACGCATGCAGCGGTGTTGGGGCACGCATGCAGCGGTGGGGGCATGCATGCAGCGGTTTTGGGGCACGCATGCAGCGGTGTTGGGGCACGCATGCAGCGGTGTTGGGGCACGCATGCAGCGGTGGGGGCACGCATGCAGCGGTGTTGGGGCACGCATGCAGCGGTGTTGGCATGCCGCAAACGATGTAAAGCATGGTTGGATGGCTGCTTTACATGGAGGAATGGGTGCAAAACATGGATGAATGGGTGAAAAACATGGTTGCCTGGCTGAATGGCTGCCTTACATGGGTGCATGGATGAAAAACATGGGTGCATGGATGAAAAACATGGTTTCATGGCCGAATGCATGAAAATCATGGATGGCTGCCTGCCTTACATGAGTGAATGGATGAAAAACATTGATGCATGGATGCTTTACATCGGTGAATGGATGAAAAACATTGCTGCATGGATGAAAACATCGCTGCATGGATGAAAATCATGTTTACATGGATGAACGGATGAAAATCATGGATGAGTGGATGTAAATCATTGATGAGTGGCCGAAAATCATCCATGAAACGATGAAAAACG
>CAXKVX010004304.1:0-19537 GCA_964058865.1 Eleocharis quinqueflora
TGCAATTTCCTAATTAAAAATCACAAAGATATGCTAGTACCGAAATGTTTAGTAGTAAATGTACCTTGTCAGTGCACCTTCCACTTACAATTGCAGTTGGAAAATGCATCGCCACATTTCTCACAGCCTCTCTCATCTGCAAGTTATTACAAAAAAAAATAATGATCTCTCATGTCCTGTTCCATTTATAAAAGAAGAGGGAGCAGTAAAAAAAAGAGCAAAAATAAAATATACACATATTTATAAACAAAAGAAAACTTTACATGACCTTCTGTAAAGAAGAAGAAGAAGAGGGAAAAAAACGAACCGCTTCAGACATGAACGCCTGATCAGGATCGTCAACGATAGGAGACAAAGTGCCATCGTAGTCCAAAAACATGACAATTTTCTTTCCCTTTGACATTGTCATTATCTCTTCAAAATTGCTCAGAGCTGATGGATGCTCCTCCTAAAGAGTAAATTTGAAACTTTAGTACAAAATCAAGCAAACCGACAAAAGATTTCTCAATTAAATTGCAGAAACTCACTATCCACTTGTCAGTTTCTTCGTCAACAGGCTTGACAAGGGAAGAACTGAGCACATAATTTCGTCTAGTTTGTGTTGGAGAAGAAGCTCTCATGCAATCCAGCCATGAATTGACCTTGTTAGCACCAGCAAGGTCAATCTGGTTCAGGAGCTTTTTGTAATTTGGGTAGTTTGTGTTGCTGCGACGTGGAGGCGGGTACGCGTAGTGCTGAGAAACCGGGACAGCTATCTCAATCGGCACCACTGCATTGTTCTTTGTCATGGTTGGAGAAGTGCAAAGGCTTGTGAAGAAAGTATAGTTATGTATATATAACTCTACTTGCTTTAATGGAGAAAGAGAAGAGGAAGAAATAATGGTGTAAGTGGAGGTGCGTTGTGCTGTGGCTTATATAGAGGAGAGAGAGTGGGCACCGAAACGAACATAGAAAGCGGGTCTTTCAAGTTTCAAACCACTTTTAAGTTTGGTTCGGATTCTTGCAAGTTGTATCTGTTGTATCCAAGGTTTAAAATAGCGGTTCGCGCGGTTTAGCGGTGGATGAGTGATTTAACGTTTAGCGTTTTATCGGTGATAAAACGGTCGATAAACTACCATATCGATATTTATATCATATAAATTTATTTCAAATGATATTAAGTATAAATTATAATTAATACAATTTATATGCTTAATAATAACATATAATAGTAATTTGTTATCAATTACCATATAGATATTTATAACATATTATTTTATTTCAAATGATATTAAGTATAAATTATAATTAATATAATTTATATGCTTAATAATAACATATAATAATAATTTGTTATCAACTACCATATCGATATTTATATCATATTACTTTATTTCAAATGATATTAAGTATAAATTATAATTTATATGCTTAATAATATAATTTGTATGCTTAATTATAGCATATAATAGTAATTTGTTCACAAAATATATTTTCAAAGAATGATATATTTAATGAGCATGGCTAAAATAATATGCATAGTACACCACATTTCGTACTATGCATATATATATATATATATATATATATATATGTCAATAAATTGAGATTTAAGTTGCTCAATAAATTCTTCATATGAAAATATTGTAGGAAATCAAATTTCGTGATTTTTAGAGCTTTCTTGCTATTTTTTAAATATTTTTTAAAAACAGTCAAGATTTAATACTACAAAAGTGTCATTTCTGGGCTGTTTTTAAAAATATTTAAAAAATAACAAGAAAGCTCCAAAAATTACAAAATTTTATTTCCTACAAGATTTTGATATAAAGAATTTATTGAGCAACTTAAATATCAATTTAATGACCAAATTAAATATAAATGACCGCATAGTACGAAATGGGATGTACTATGCATATTATTTTAGCCATGCTCTATATTGAATAATTCATAAGCAAGTATATTAGTAGTTTAGAAGCATAAAGAAAAAAAATGAAAAAGTCACCTAAAACTTGATCTGCTAAAAAAATAACAATTAAACATCAAAAACAGCTATATCACCACTAAAACCGCTATATCGCCAAAAATCGCTAAAACCGCATTTTTCAATATATCTTGCGTTATAGCTCCAAAAACCGTTAAATCGCCGTTTTATCGCCGCTATTTAAAAGCTTGGTTGTATCTAATGCTTTGCATCTAGTTCAAATCACCTTGTAATGTTACATAAAGTGTTCTTCACGTAACACTCACAACTTACTTATATTTCGGTGGCTAGAATTCTAAAACAATTATAACAGATTAATTTGAATTCAGAAGAGACAAGAAATTAACAAAGCAAAATTTCTATTAGATTGAGAAATAATTTCACAAAAGATAGATAGTATGTTAATTTCTCTCTCATCCACTCTAAAATAATACATAATATCTCATATCTATACTAAATTGTGCATTGAATGCATTAGTTACCTAACTCATTAACCCAATTTCTAATCAAACTGTTAATTGCAGTTTTCTACTTAATTAATTGCTAAAATTCCAATTTCCTCAATTTACGAGATCATGTTTCCGAGCTCAATCTTCAGCTAAATCGAGATTGTCATCTCAGCTTGTCTTCGACTTTGACTTCTCGAGATCATTCATCTCGGCAACTCCTCTCGTGCTCTTGTTCTTTGGGATCATATTCTTCTGGTCTTCAGTCCTCAGGTTTCTTTCCTTTTGGACCTCGTGCTTCCTGTTCGAGACTTCGAGATTACTATTGTAGAATTCTAGAGAGTGATTAAGGCTTAATTTAAATTTTAGAGTTCTTTTTGCAAATTTCTAACAATTTTATTCCTAATGGCAATTTCCAAATCAAACAATAAAAATAATTCAATCAATTTGACTAATACACTTCTCAATTGATATAACTAACAATTTATGTGAAGAAGTGCTTGTACCGATTTGGCTTATCTTTATACTAATTTGCGGAAGCTTATTAAGTCAAAGTAATTCTAGCAATTCAATTCTTCTTAATCAATTATATAGAAATTTAAGTAAATAGAATAGAGTTAATAGATTTCAAACAAAGCAAGCATGCGTGACAACAGAATTTTAATGGAGTTCAAATATTAATGATTCTACTCTAAGGACTCCCGATCCCCCAACACGATAACAAGATCGAGCTGATGCACTAACCCCAAATGTTCGGTACAAGAGTTGAATCTATCTCTTTACAACACCAATATTAGAGATTAGATCCGAGAAAACAATAGTGAAATCTACCTATTTGCAACACAATGGTTCGAGATTAGGTCCGAGATAAATAACACAATAGAAAAACTTGATGATGGGGATAATCTCACAAGTTTAGAGCAATTTTTTATCAAGGAGATTGAGTTGGCAAGTATATGGCAAGATGTATTCAAAGTTCTTTAATGATGGCTGCTATGGTTGGTTTTTGAATTTTTTTTTTATAGGAGAGAAAAGGGGAAAGGTCTCTTTTATATGAAGTTTGAAAATTCTTGTTTTTGGTTTGTTTTCATTAAAGCGTTACACAACGGTTTGCAACGTTGCACAACTTTTAACTAGAAAATCGTACAGTAGAGTTGTGAGGAATTTGCCCATTATTTTGAACTTTATTTTGTACTTCATTACAAAACGATGCAATTCGTTACACAACGACGTGGTGAAATTTGAAATTATGCCATTATTTTCAACTTCTTTTCGTAATTCATTACAGAACGAATTACATTGTTACATAATGAAGTAGCAAATTTCTGAGCAACTTTCTGGAGTTTTCATTTTTGTTACACAACTAAACTATAACACAGACTGATACATAGTTATGTAACGCATCACAACGTTATATAATGAATCTGAAAATTTCTTGACTATTCTCTGTAAATTTTACTTCGTCACACAACTCAATAGGAAATTACTAATTCGTTGTGTAACTGAGTAAATCGTTATATAACGTTATAAGGTTCAAGTTTGATTCTTGCAGTTTTTTTACTCAATTTCTTGAATTTAAAATTATTAGAAACTCAAATACAATAATCCAACATATAATATAGCTTGATTGCTTCATGTCTTGATGTCCTTGAGCTTCTTCCTTGACTCTTCTTTTTATTTTTTCTTGAATTGAAAATCCAAATAAAAACTTCAAAGAAATTGTTAAATATAAAACTTAGTTTTGCAAATCAACAATTTGAGTAATAGTTCAGTACAATAATCTTCCCCTTTTGGCGATTTGCAAAATCAAGATGAATGAGGTAAGTTTTTTGAATGATCTTAATATGTTTGATTTTTCCCTTTATGCTCATATTCTCTCCCTTTTTGAAAATCGACAAAGGGGTGAAGTTGTGACTACAAAGAAATGCTTCCCCTCAATTTATGCACACAAAATAACAAGTCAATATTTTTCAAATGGAGCTCCCCCTCCGGTCATGCAAGCTAAAAACCAACAATTAAGTTTATTGTCACGAAACTCTCCCTCAATTCATTCAATTTATCAAAATTTGGCAAGAAAGTCTTTGCAGTTTTGGCATTTCGCAAGACATAAACATACAAAGCAATCAAATAGAACAATTATAGGCAATTATCGCTTATCTTAAACAATTAACGGTTTGGATTCGTTATTAAAATAGTATTGTTAAAGTCTCGTTCTGTAGTAGTGTGTAAGAAAAAGTGACAAACATCATTCTTTAAAATAAGTAAAGTTCAGAATTTATTGTTTTCAATATCATACAAAACATTAACCAGTTTACTACAACAAACAATTTTATAGTTGACGAGCAATTTATCACTGTACCCTCATGCAAGACATAAACCGTTTTACTTGACGAGCAATTTTGGCACGTGGATATCCTTCAACATATATATCTCGTAAAATTATAACATATATATCTCTATTAAATTATAACATATATCTCTACTAAATTGTAATATATCCTTCAACGTACTTAACGAAAAACTTTAGACACGCGTGAACACCATTTAACATATATCTCTATTAAATTATAAGAGCATGGGTAAAATAATATGCATAGTACACCACATTTTGTACTATGCATATAGATATAGGTCATTAAATTGAGATTTAAGTTGCTCAATAAATTCTTCATATGAAAATATTGCAGGAAATCAAATTTCGTGATTTTTAGAGCTTTCTAGTTATTTTTTAAATATTTTTTTAAAAACAGTCCAGATTTAATACTACAAAAATGTCATTTTTTGACTGTTTTTAAAAAATATTTAAAAAATAGCAAGAAATCTCTAAAAATCACGAAATTTTATTTCCTACAAGATTTTGATATGAAGAATTTATTGAGCAACTTAAATATCAATTTAATGACCAAATTAAATACAAATGAGCGCATAGTACGTTATGTGGTGTACTATGGATATTATTTTAGCCATGCTCAAATTATAATATTAACATTATCGTTTTCACCAAATGCAAAATAATAATAATGGTTTTAATTAACAAACTATTTTAGAAACACGAGGACCTTTAAAATATATCTCTCATAAAATTGTCATGATCATTAATTAGAAGTGTTGTTTCCACCATTTGCAGTTTTAATTACTTAATTAACGAACGATTTTACACACGTGACTATCATTATATAGATATCTTCTTAAAATTAATGATAACAATTAATGTGTTGGCTATCACTTGAATTTTGATATATACAAAATACCACCGATTAAAATTTCAACTAGTAAACAAGTACTAATTAAGTTGCTCCAAACAGTAATTTTTTTCTACATTGTCTACGATTATCAATTTCGAGTGTGTAATTAATATTCAATATAAATTTTAATGAATATATAACTATGCACTATGTTGACTATAAATATCAATATTCATTGTGTTACTTGGAATTAAGACTTGATCCTAAATCGCAAAAAAAAGCCACTATACCAACACTACTACGAAATTTTTTAATATCTCTCATTTCATATCTGTTCTACAAAATCAGCTATTAAAAGGACCAACCAGTTATTAAAAAGACCAATGGTAATTTCGATATTCAGTTTGCACTTTTAATATCAGTTTCTTTATCAAAATTGGGTATAAAAGATGCATTAGAAAAGCGGAAAAGCAATGCATGGCTTTTTATAGCAGGTCTCCATATCACCTCCGCTATAAAAGATGCTTTTTTTTATATAGCAATTGGCCGATTCGCTATAAATTATGATATTTTATTAGCGGGTGTGCATAAGGATTCGATATAATTTTTTTTTATAGCGGGTTGGATCAAGGACTTGGTATAAAAAAATTATATAGGCTATTCCCTAGATGCCGCTATAAAAAATTCTGAAACAAATACAAATTTTAGCCCACGTATCACCATTTCCTCTCAATCCAATCGTCCATTCTTCTCAATCCAACGCTTCAAATAAACACATAATTCCACGGATAAAGCCCAACTTTTCTGAGAACCACCATTTTCATTCTTTATATATAGACATTAACTCTCCCTCATTCTTTCTTCTTTCCACAAAATTATTTCCTCATTTTAATTTGTTGATCCCAATATTATTTTGCTCCTTCTAGCTAGCTCAATTTAATTTAAGTATTTTTTATTCAAATATTTCTATTTATTGTCGCTGTCAATAATAAACTTATGAGCATTTAAGTTTTTTTATCTTCATCCGTCTCTTTAATTTATTTATTTTTGACAACTCATTTAATTATTTGCTGTAAAAATAAAATTAGATTGTTGATAAGTCATATTTTTAATAGAACTAAAAAACAATAAATGCCTTCAAATGACATATTACAACTATTATACAAAGAAGAAATAAATTACAGCTACAAAAAGACATATTTGGAAATAATAAGATTTTCTTTGACTTATATTTTACAAACTGGCATTTATGCAAAAATTTCATGTCAAATCAGTCGATTCGCAATAAATACCTATTAAATCGTAGCCGTCATTGACACAACTACCGATTCCTTTCTTTTTATTTCTTTCAAAATCTTTTATAGCAGATCTTTCGACATGGTTGATATAAAAAAGGGATTTTAATAGCGGCTCTGTGGCAGAGTCCGCTATAGAAATGGACAATTAATAATGGATTCTCCTCTAGATCCGATATAAAATGCTGCTTTTAGTAGCGGCACCTCCTCTGAATCCGATTTAAAATCTCTATATTTAATAACGAATGCTTCAATCTTTAACAGTCTCTCTCTATAACACTCCTTCAAGTCCAAAATTAAAGAGATAATTTCATTCGCCATTAAAGATCAAATTTATAGTAGTGTGATTCCCACATTATGAAAACCATATAAGAACTATACGGCTCAATTTGCACATAACCGAGCAGTTCCTTCTCTGGTAACGGAAGTTGAACCGAGGCTCCACTTAATTTTCATCACTCTTTTTCTATATAGTTACAATTTTTTTTCGTTTTCAGTTAAACTAATTGGTAAAATTTGTGTCTTTTTTTGTAGAAATTTTGGGCAGCCTATAACAGTAGCACTGTACCAAACGCCCCCTGAATTTTTGTTCCAATGGGCTACTTTTTTCTTGCTTTCGTTTGTATAACATTTTAGCTTGAATTCTTTGTGCTAGTTTTCATTCTACTCGTGCAACTTTTGAGTATTGAGTTGGAAAATTAGATTTCTTGGATCCTTCCTTAGAGCAACTTTATATCACTTTGATTCCTTTCCATTTTTCATTACTTGCCTCACCCCAGCCTCCTATCAAGCATGAATTCTTTTACAAAAAAAAAATACTTATATTGGCTCTAAATTTATTATTCATTTTACACGGTGACTTTTTGGAATACTTGCTTCTATTAATATCATTGCATTAATTCTTTTATAGCAGTATTATATTGTGGTCCCGTTTAAAAAGATTTAATAACGACGTTCTTGTATATCCGTCCTTAAATGGGAGCTATTAAAGTCTATTTCTGTAGTAGTGGCTATAAAAGAAGCGAAGACAATTAACATTTGGAAAAAACTTGGGTGCTCCACTAGCTGAGTACACCTAGGTATTCCTGCTAGTGGTGATTGGTGAAATTAAATCTTGGGAATTAAAAAAGTGACACTATTGTATATTATTATAAGGTGGGTTGTATGTGATTGATGGAGTTGGGTGCACTGGGTACTCCGGTGGAGTATGCAAGTTTTTGCCTTAACATTTTGTTGTTGTTGTTGTGATGTATGAACTAAATGAGAATGCGAGCAAGTGATTAATTATCTTACTTTATTTTTTTATGCTTTTAAGTTATTAGCACTATTTTTTTAAAGGAGCTGATATACTGATGCCGTCATCGATCCCGTCATCCAGGAGCAAATCCACCACAGAGCAAGCCCGGGCAAGTGCTCGGACTTGATTTCAAAAAACTTGAAATTTAGTGTATTTTATTATTATTTTTTAGTTAAAATGAACTTTTGATGACATTTTAGTGGGCTTTAGTATATTTATGCCCGGGCTTGATCTCAAGCTCTGTGATCGGATTTGATCTCAAGCTCAGTGCCCGAGCTTAGTTGTGGTCGGGCTTAACTGGACCTTTGGATCTGCTACTGCCGTCATCGATACACATGTCGCTCTGCATGTTAAAAGAATTATTATGCGTTATGTGAGTTATTATGCATTTTATTTGAGTTATTATGTATGTTATTTTCTTGACATGCATAACAACTCAAATAACATGCATGTTAAAATAAAATAAAAATGGATAAAAATAGTATTAAAAAAGATTCTGATATAAATGAATTGTTGAGCTATTTAAATCGAAATTTTAAACGCTAGATTTTAAAATTTGACCCGTGAGTGTTTCACCCGAAGTGCTTATGGAAGCACGCTAGCAAGACTATATATATATATATATATATATATGAGAAGGGATCAATAGCGTCATTTTTTTGTAGCCTCCGCCATCAAAACCAATGAAAATGACCAATCCGGACCGTGGAAAACATTCTTCATACTAACATAGACTTGGAGATTATTTTACATTTTTGGGAATTTTTTTACTATTTTATCGGATGGATTGAAAATTGAATGTATGTAGATCGTTAGATAAATAAAATTTCAACCCCTCCGATAAAATAGTAAAAAAATTCAAAAAAATTGTAAAATTTGTTCTTCAAGTCTACATCAGTATGGAGAATGTTTTCAACGGTTCAGATCAATTATTTTCATCGATTTTGATGGTGGAGGCTACTAGAGGCTAGAAAAAGGAGGCTACGGATCCCTTCTCTCTCTCTCTCTCTCTATATATATATATATATATATATAGTTGTGCTAAAATATTTCATAAAGTTGCATATACTTTAGACTCGTACCTTGATATATGAAGTGCAAATAGTCAATCTGGACAGTTGAAAATGTTCTCCATACTAAAATCTACTTGGAGACCAAAGCTTCCATTTTTTGGACTTTTTTACTATTTTTCGGATGAATGAAAAATTTGGTAAATTGAATGTTTGTAAGTCGTTAGATTGATGAATTTTCACTCATCCGATAAAGTAGTAAAAAAAATCTAAAAAATGTAAAATTTGGTCTTCGAGTGGATTCTAGTATGAAGAATATTTTCAATGGTTCGGATTGATCATTTGCACTTCTTATCTCGAGATTCGAGTCTAAAGTATATACAACTTCATGCTTTATGAAGTATTTTAGCACAACTCATATATTGTTGTGCTAAAATACTTCATAAAGCATCAAGTTGCATATATTTAGACTCGTACCTCGAGACATGAAGTGCAAAGAGTCGATTTGGACCGTTGAACATGTTCTTCATACTAAAATCTATTTAGAGACCAAATTTTACAAATTTTTTATTTTTTTACTATTTAATCGGATGGGTGAACATTTTGTTAAATTGGATGTCCGTAAATAGTTAGATTAATGGATTTTCACTCATCCAATAAAATAGTAAAAAATTCTAAAGAAATGTAAAATTGGTTCTCTAAGTAGATTTTAGTATGAAGAATATTTTCAACAGTTCGGATCGATAATTTACACTTCTTATCTCGAAATATGAGTCTAAAGTATATACCCTTGATGATTTATGAAGTATTTTAGCACAAGTAGGGTTGCGAATGAACATGACAGTTCATGAACAAAATAGAGTGAACATTATTGGACACTTATGAAATGAATTATTTCTTGGTCTTAATTGAAATTCAGTTCAAGTTCAATTGCTAAAACTGAACTGAACAAATTGTGATTGAATTGTGAACTAATTACATGCTCAATATGAGACAAAGATATTTAAATTAATTGTGAGCCATATAGATGAAACAAGTTATAACTCTCTCTTTGACAGAGAGAACTAAGTTATTTACACAGTGAACATAAACCTTAACCTAAGCTAGCCGGCACACCTCTCTCGTTCTCTTCCTCAACCACCACCACCATCGCCGTCACGTCGCGTCTCTCCCATTAAGCTTCGCCACTGTCACAACTCTTCTTCCTCAACTCTTCGACACCCAGTTTCAATTTGGACCTCCGCTCACTAGTCGCTCCAGACTCTAGCAGCACACGCACCGACAGTGACGGATTAACGGTCTCCCACCTTTTTCTTTCTCAGCAGTTGGTACTCGACCATGTACAGTAAGGTACGATTTCAAATGTCTATTTCTCCACCTTTCTCTTGGAGGGCTGGTGGGTAGTTTGGAGTGTGGGTAAGAGATTTTAACTTTTAACATGCATACTATACTGCTTCAAAGGACTAAAGGAGAAGAACTTTCAAAAATAAAATAAATCTGATGTTAAAAAAAGCTCTTAATATTGGAAATTATTGTAATGTTGAACTGGGGATTTTGCTTCTTTTTGTATTTCGTTTTTTTATTTTGTGGGTTGTCAGCAAATGCTACTGTCTGTTCAAAGTTTGATTTCTTCTTCGAGGTTTAGTGAAATATTTTCTGAAATTTAGATTTCCAGTTGCACTATACTGATGTCCTTGAGCAAAATCAAATTTATCCGTAGTAGCATGAACTTAATTATTCATTTCTATGATGTTATTTTTTCTAGTTCGGAAAATTAGTAATAGTAGTTCAATTTGACTGCTTATTAATCTAAAATAGTTTTCAGTTGCATAAATAGAGAACAAATCGGTGCTTTAGAATAGCGTAAACAGTGACGGATCCAACCTGTATCAGGGTCGGGCAAGTGCCTTATTCTGAATTTTATAATTCTACAAGTACTCAATAACATCTAATATTTGTGCTCTATTTTGGAATCAAATTGTGTCTTATCCTGAATTTTATACTTGTTGTGTTTTGCGTCAAAAAAATAGATCTCTCATTATTATTATTATTTTTTCTATATCGTACATGAGCGAACAAGAAGAAAAGAGTAGAACATAATAGACATTCAATAAAAAATAAAGAGATTCAAGAGAGTTCTACAAACTGATCAAAGTTTTCATAATTTCTCTTTTATTTTGTTTAATTATTTTTTTGCAAAGTTGACATGATCTAATACATAATACAGTCTTAAAAGAATTCGTCATGCTACACGTATGGCATAATTTCAAAATTGCGTACAGGCGATAGATTACGGCATCATTTAACAAATTAAGTTCATAATATGACAATTTTGTATTTTAAAGTACATATGATATTTCAAGTTTAGAAGAACAAATATGTAATTTTACATTTTGTAGGGATAAATTTTGATTTTTTTCATAATTTAAAGATTCAAAGTTTTTTGTAAATCGAAAAAATGGCTGGTATTAACCATATATGATATACCCACATATTACATTTGTATACCCTTTTACAAGTGGACATAAATATAATGTATCCTTATAAATCTCATAATTATTTTGATACACTTATACTTGCTACTTCTTTTACACTATTCTTTGTCTTTAATTCTGTATAAATTTCAGAAAATTTACACAATTAATTGAGAAAACATATCAGATCATGTAGGATCACAGACTCTTCTTTGCGAATTTGGTTCCTTTTGATTCAGGTTTAAGGTCACCTCTATATATATACAATCCAAATGAGAAAAGTTGAGTACATCAGTTTTATCTATGTAAAGTCATTGTCAAACTAGCGACCATAATTTTCTCCAAAGAGATATAAGTGGTAAGACTAATTTTTTCGTAGAGGCCAGTTCGATTTACATTCGACTTGATTTTATTTTGTAGGAGTTATAATATTTGTCACGTTTGCTTTTTTAATATGTAAAACATATTATTTTCAATATATTGAATGAATTTTATATTTTTTTATTCCGGGGAAGAGGAATATTGGCACAACGGTAAAGTTATTGCCTTGTGACCAGGAGGTCACGATTTGAGTCGTAAAAACAACCTCTTGCAGAAATGTAGAAAAATGCTTTGTACAAAGACTCCAAAGTGGTCTGATTCTTTCCTGAAATCCGTGCAAGCAGGAGCTATGTGCACCGGACTGCTCTTTATATGTAATTGTGTCATATCCTGATCAAAATCATACATATGTCACTGAGCATAAATGAGTATTAACATGGTGTTCATGACTAAAGTCCACACGTGGTGTCCAGAAGCAAAATCTGAATGCTCAAATTCTGAACAAATAGTGAATTTTCTTTGATATTAACATGGACTGAACATGAACTGAACATTAATTGAACATTGTTTATTCACAATGAGTTTGGTTTGGTTATGATCATTCACTCTTTGTATTGGCATATTTGAGAGTGGACTGATTTTCGTACATTAGCAATCCTAAGCACAATTATATATATATATATATATATATATATAGAGAGAGAGAGAGAGTCATATACTTTAGGCTCCTATCTCGAGATACAAACTGCAAATGGCCGATCAAGACCGTTGAAAATGTTCTTCATACTAACATCAATTTGGAGACGCAATTTTATATTTTTTGCAATTTTTTTACTATTTTATCGAATGGATGCAAAGTTGGTTAATTTGGAGGTCTGTAAATCGTTAGATTGTGCATTGTGCATGACGCTTGACACTTTTTCATTGTGCATTGTGCATGACGCTTGACGCTTTTGCAATCTGCATTGTGCATTGTGCATGACGCTTGACGATTTTGGATTTTGCATTGTGCATTGTGCATTGACGCTTGACGCTTTTGCATTGTGCATTGTGCATGACGCTTTTGCATTGTGCATTGTGCATTGTGCATTGTGCATTGTGCATTGTGCATTGTGCATTGTGCATTGTGCATGACGCTTGACACTTATGCATTGTGCATTGTGCATGACGCTTGACGCTTTTGCATTGTGCATTGTGCATGACGCTTGACGCTTTTACATTGTGCATTGTGCATTGTGCATGACGCTTGACGCTTTTGCATTGTGCATTGTGCATGACGCTTAACGCATTGTGCATTGTGCATGATGCTTGACGCTTGATGCTTATGCATTGTGCATTGTGCATGACGCTTGACGCTTTTGCATTGTGCATTGTGCATGACGCTTTTGCATTATGCATTGTGCATTGTGCATGACGCTTGACGCTTTTGCATTGTGCATTGTGCATGATGCTTGACGCTTTTGCATTGTCCAATTCAACATAACATAACATAACATAACAACATAACATAACATAACAACATAACATAACTGAAAAAACGTTCAACATAAGATGGCATAACATCCTTGTTGCGATGATGCATTGTGCATGATGCATAACATAACTGAAAGCAACCAACTCCCTGACTAAGGATAATTGGACGGGGTGAACTTGGATATCGGTCTATGCCTCTGACGATCCTTGTTGCGATGTCCCATAGTTGTATTCCAATTCAAGCCATCATCAGCCTCATCGTCGCCGCTCCTGGTCACCTCAGCATCTGGTGTTTGCATGTATTCCTGCAAAAAGCACATTAGAAACTGCTAAATTAGTGCATTTTTTAATAAATAGTTCAATTCAGGCCAAACCTGTGTAGGAGGGATCTCCGGGCCTGTCTGGAACTGACTAGTCTGGAAGTCGTAACCTTGTGCACCATCTCCTCCCGGGTACTGACTACTGAATATGTCAAAATCATAACCATGTACATCAGATGCTCCCTGATACGGACTATTTAATCCTGAATAGTATCCCTAGGTAGAATATGCATGTTTAACATTAGCAAAAAAATATTACAAATTACTGCATAATCATTAAACATTATAGAGGTACGATTCACATACCTGGGACTGATCTCCGCTCGGATGCTGACTACTAGATGCCGTGGGATCACCGTGCGGTCCTAAATATGTCCCGGCCATGCTGGAAACAATCTCGTCATAATCACCCTCATATGTTGACGCCCATGACGCCTCCTGCTCACGAAAGCCTGGAACCTCAGGCTCGTCCGAGGTGGTGATATCCTCGATTCTTTCGGGCAACCCGGCATCCCTTAGCAGTTTTTCCAGCTTATGCCCTTGACCGACATCATGCAGGCTTCCTCGACATGATAGTAATGTTCTCTTTCCGAAGCGCTTCAACCCCCTTGTCAGGGCCATTGGAATTGCCATGACTGCATCCCTAAAGGCCCTCTTGCCCTGCAAGACAAACTTTCGTAAGTAACAAAACAAGTCACATAATTTGAGTAGCTATTTGATTAGTTAAATAACATCACTAACCTGTCGTGTGGCGCACTCAGAATGGGAAACATATGTAAGGCTGCTAGGTGGCTGAGATGGAGGAGGCAGTGGCTGGGTGAGATCATGGGTGGAATCACGCTCTAAATAAATCGACCTCATCCCAAGTCTCTCATACCAGGGCATATACTGATGAAACCACCAATCACTGTCGTGTGGCTGCCCATCTGTGGGAACGATACACAACGGTACTCCATCTGCACTCCACTGCCCTACATAATCAGCATGGCGCTCCCCCCAGTGAAGACCGTAGTGTCCATCAGTATGATCTACCTCATCTAACTGTCGGTGAACATCCCAAGATAATGGAGGAGGGGGAGGAACTGTCTGAAGTAAACCGTACTGTCTCATGACCCTATCCGGGTAGTGATGTGAGACTATCCAGAAATGAACGAGAGGGACTCTAGCCAACCAAACTCCTTAATCACGTAGTACACATGACGGCGCAAGAGGGAGGAAGGTAGTATAGGGTGTCCACTCAACTTCACCCTCTTTCATCGCATTCAAAACATCTCGGGGATGCTTTGCTCCAACATTGTGAGGATTGTCTTTCCACAACTTAAAACCCATCCATGTCCTCCCGTAAGCATGACACGACTCTCGATCGGGTAAACCCCAAGCAGTGAATGTATGATTTCTATCCTCTTTTGGCCGGCACACACTAAGGTGGGTCCAATACCACAATTGCAATAACTCGAGTGGACCCCAAATAGAACGAGGCTGCTTCCGAGCAGCAATAGACAATGCGCGATATAAATAAGCCAAAACGGCACCCCCCCAATTGTACAACACAGATGGACTACTCAGATTCTCCAAAAACTGGAGATACATGGCCGGTACACCATCTCCACTGGAGTCTGGAAACATGACAGAACCAAATAAATCTAGAATGTAAGCCCGAGTATGAAAATCTACCTGGTCCTGTGTGGGATTTTCCGGCATATTAGCGAACTCGCGCCGCAACCACTTCAAACTAAGACTGTAATTCGAAACCAGTCGTTGTTGCTGTCCAGATCTCTTTGAAGCGCGACACCTCCACGCCTCATCTCCGGCCTCTCTACCCAGATACTGCTGTACCATATTCCTCCAGTTGTTATCACAAATTCCGGTAACAACCGCTCCTGTTATTGGTAGCCCCCATAAACAACTAACATCCTGTAGAGTTACGGTCATTTCACCGATAGGCATGTGAAATGTGTGTGTCTCGGGCCTCCATCGCTCTACTAGTCCTGTAATCAATCCCTTGTCTCTTCTCTTATGACCCAACTGAGAAATATGATACAATCCCAATCTCTTCGATGCCGGACCACAACTCTCGTGATATGGTACGACATTGTCATGACAAATCAACTTTAAATCGTCACCGCTCTGCAATATTTCAACAATATCCTCAAATAAATACAGATTACCAAAAATAAATATATTACTAAATATATATATTACAAAATATACCACATTTGGTTTAACGGTCGCAATCTTGTGTTGGGCGACAGGCATCTGCAACAAGTCGGAGAGAGGCTGACAATCTGGAGGGAGAGAAGCACCACCCTCGAAGGTGCTAGACTGAGAAGTGCTGGGTCGAGAAACACTACTTCTTCGAGGTCTCGTCATTTCAACAGAACTACATTTAAATATAAAAAACAACATAGTTTAACAATTTTTTACAAGTTACATATTTATCTAAAATAACTAATTGATTATCTATAAATACTAACTAATTTATCCATATATAACAAATTTATACAAAAAATAACACTAATTTCTACAAAATTAGTAAATTTCTAAATAAATGAACTAATTTAACAATAATCTAATATTAATATAACAAATTTATCTAAACTAACTAATTTATCAATTAACCTAACAATAGTAACTATAATCTAACAAATTTATACAAAAGATAACAAATTAATATACCAAATTTATCTACACTAACTATATTTTCCCAAATTTGGTGCATTACTATATTTTCCCAAAATAAAACAAAATAAAACAAAATAAAACAATAACTTACATAATCTAAACTAACAAATTAATAATTTCTAAAATATTCTTTTTTAACAATTTACTAACAAATTAACTAAAATTTAACTAAGTTACAATTATCTAACAAATATCTAACAATTTATCTAACATTTACCTAATTTTTAACTAAGTTAACAATTATCTAACAATTTTTACCAAAAAACAAAACAAATTTTGTATGAATTTTTTTAATTTCCGAAAATTAAAAAAAAATATAATTTACCTGTAACACAGCAGAGAAATCTCCCTAACTTCGGAAAATAACAGATCTAATCACGATTTGAACGAAAATTACAAAGTTGGTAGAAATTTATACAAAACACTAATTTCTACAAACTTTGTAATTTTCTAAATAAATGAACTAATTTAACAATAATCTAATATTTAATATAACAAGTTTATCTAAACTAACTAATTAACAATTAACCTAACAATAGTAACAATAATCTAACAAATTTATACAAAAAATAACACTAATTTCTACAAAATTTGTAAATTTCTAAATAAATGAAATTTCACAATAATATAAATTAATTAACTAAGTTAACAATAATATAAGCTTTAATATGACAAATTTATCTAAACTAACTAATTTAACAATTATCTAACAAATTTCTACAAAAAAACAACAAAGATTTCTACAAAATTTGTGAATTTTTATATTTTTCGAAAATTAATAAAAAAAATTACATGTTACACAGAAGAGAAATCTCGGTAACTCCGGAAAATAGTAGATCTAATCAAACTTCAAACTCTTTCAAATTCTTTCTCAATGTTTTTCTCAAAATCTATCTCAAATTTTTCTCAAAATCTCTCAAAATCAGCAACAATCGGCCAGAGGGAGAAGAAGGGGGGCTGCGCTGCTTAAAATCACACAACTCCGGAATCACAGAAGGCAGCATAACTCCGGTATCAGGGATTCCGGAGTTATGTTAGTATCCGTGACTCCGGAGTTAAGGAGTATGCGCAGATTCCGGAGTTACAAAGGATTTCCTGATGCCGGATTTATGCGGCTTTCTGTGATGCCGGAATGGCTAGTCTAGTAATTTAAAGTATAATTTTGCCATTTTGGTATTTTATTAATTTATTTTGGTTAATTAAAAAAATTTCGGCTTTTGTAATATCATAAAAAGGAAGGGGCCATGTGGCTCTGTGACGGCGTGATTCTCGTTTTTTTTATTTTTTACTTTCTTTGGTGTTTTTATTTGTCATTCGTTTCTCACGATGTAAAAAATAACCACACATGCCCAACTTTTTTTACTATTTCAGTACCAAATTTGTAATTTAAAAGCAAGTTGAACCAGAAAATTTGTTCAGTAAAAAACTCTAGACAGATCACTGAATTTACGGTACTGACATTTCTGAGCATAAACAAAGCTTGGAACAAATTGCAATTTGCAAAGAACGAGCAAAAATTCTCCTCTTCCCTTTTTTAAAACGAAATTTGACTTGGCCAGCTTTCATGTCTCGGATTATATTCTAGCTGTCTTCGGCTAATTAATTGGTTTTCTAAATACAATTTAATTTGGATTTGTGGTAGTTCCTCGTACCTGTGGGCTCATTTAGGGGAGCATATTACCGACACACGTGGAATTGATATAGAGATCCAGCTAAAAGCATCCAAAGAGACTAACAACACTCTGAGGCCAGAAGTGTCAATGAATACGATACGGATCGGATAGAAAATTTTTCATATTCTTATTTATATTCATTTGAAACTACTCTTACCTAGAGTAGAGACAAAATCCGGATGGGTCCGACCCGGCCTGGCCAAACCCGAGAGCAAACTCGTGCGGGCCCATCCGAAAAAACCGGGGGTCAAAAACGAGTTGCGGCCAAGATTTTTGGAAAAACCGAAATTAAATTCGGCCCGGAATTGGACTGGCCCGGACCGACCCGACTCGCCTAACCCGTTTTAACCCGCCATTAATCCGTCTTTAACCCACTATTAATCCGTCATTAACCAGCCATTAATATTTTCTTTTATTTTTAACAACTTATTTGAATTTTATATTTTTTTATTTATAAAATAAACTTAACAGATTCTTTAACCCGCTATTAATCCGACGGGTTGCGGCCAGCCAACAAAATTTGAACCCGTGAAAACCCGACCCGACTCGGTCCAGGTCGAATTGGTCAACCCGTTGGACCGGCCACCCGTTGGGCCGGGCGGGTTTGGACCGACCCGGCCTGGACTGGACCGTTGTCAAATTCCTACTCTTACCCATATTCTACCGTTAAAATTTGACTTATCCTTATACTACTCTTACCCGTTGAAATTATATGGTAACGGACGGATAACATATGAATGAGTAATATTAATATAATATTTTTCAGTTTTATAATTAAATCATATTTTACACAATTAGACCTAAAATCAATATTTTTCGTAAACACAAGCACAACACGAGAGCAAGTAGATCATATACATTAACGAGAAAAATTACATAATGTAAAAAATTAGACTAAAATTATAATTATACAATCGGTTTTTTAAAAGAATTAAATGAGAGGACGATAACATTAAATAAATAATTAATTGGATGAAATTAATTTTGGTAGAATCTAAGAGACAAACATTAATGTTTTGTTCAAAATTAAAAGTTTTATTGAAAATAAGACAATTAATTAGATGGTCTCGTAAAAAACTTAAATTACTAATAAATTAATTATTTTATAGATTTTAATATAAAGCATATATATTTATTTATTTATATATATATATATTATTTTATATTTATCTTATAGAATAATCGATATGAAAGTTTTTATCTGTACTCTTATTCATTTAGCTAACGAAAAAATCTTACTCATACCTATATCTAATAAAATAACAAAAAAAATTATTCATATCTGTTTTATCGAATATAATGCGAATAGAATAAAATAGTAAATAATTTCGTTGACAGTCTCTTATGAGGCCACCATGAAAAGTTTGAATTTCTTTCTCTTTTTGCCCCTTCCACAAGTTA
>CAXKVX010004305.1:0-27525 GCA_964058865.1 Eleocharis quinqueflora
GTTTTCTTTTGGCACTTTTGACATGCATCGCGTTCTCTGGTTTTGGACACTTTTTCGTTGCAACTTGCATTAAACCCATCATGTATCATTCCAGTCCACTTGTGTGATCCGATTGAGACTTTTTTGTTGGAAAAATATAAATATAGTTTATTAAAACTAATAACATATTGCAATGAACAAGTGCTAAATAACTCTTGACACTGAGTGGTTTCTCTCCAATTCTCCATTGTGTTGTGTTGTGTTGTGTTGTGTGGTTCATAATTTCCTATGATTAAGTGGTGTTAATGCCATTGCCTTCCATGTAACGAGTCAGTAAACCATGGTCTCAGTTGAAGTTCTATTCCCTTTCTTCAATCATTAACGAGTCAAGCTTGAGTTTGATCTTTTAGCTTGAATTCAGGATTGTTCTAGCTCAGCTCGCCATAATTGTGACTCATCTTTACAAAAAAAAAGCACGAAAAAACATGAAACAAAAGAACAAACTTTTAGAAACAGCTCCCCGTGACAGTTGATGTGCATCCCACTATCGAGTATAGGTAACAGTGAAAACAAATGAAACAAGAATCAAGAATGAGAAGAAGAGGGGAAGTTTCGTTTTCTTAGAAAAACAGCGCCTTACAAATTCTGACAAACCTCGTTAGGGTTGTCGATCCAACGCCCTTTCGTTGTTTTTTTAGTTTTCTTTCGTTTCGTCACAAACAAGATGAAAACAAAATAATTTTTTTTCTTTCGTCGCGAAACAAAATGAACAAGAACAAAATGAAAATTTTCATTTCGTTTCAAAATTATAGTATAAAATATCACGAAATTTCGTATTTTGTTTGTTATGTGGCAAACAGACCGATTTCTGTAAAACGAAACGATTAACTAAATAAAATTGTGTTTCGTAAACAAAAACGAAACTGAACTATTTCGTAACCGCTATCTAGGGCTGCAAGAAGAATTCGTAATTCGTTCGAGTTCGATTCGAGAAAAGTTCGAAATTAGTTCATTCGATTTCAGTTCGAAACTAATTCAAATTAAATCAAACTAGTTCGAAATGGTTTTGAATCAAACTCAAACTAGCGTCGGTTCGTCTGAAACTGTTCGTGGATTAAAACAGTTTGAATCTTGAGAAGATCTTAACTGTTAGATGATATTGAAGTTCTAAAATAACATGCATAGTATATCTCATTTTGTACTATGCGGCTATGTATGTTTAATTTGTTTAATAAATTAAGATTTAAGTTGCTCAATAAATTCTTCATATCAAAATCTTGTAGGAATCAAATTTTGTGATTTTTAGAACTTTCTTGCTATATTTGAAATATTTTTTAAAAACAGCTTCGAAATTATATTTTGTAGTATTAAATCTGGATTGTTCTTAACAAATATTTAAAAAATAACAAGAAAGCTCTAAAAATCACGAAATTTGGTTTCCTACAATATTTTTATATGAAGAATTTATTGAGCTATAATATATGCATAGTACGAAAGGTGTTGTACTATGTATATTATTTTAGTCTTGTTATATATATATATAGAGAGAGAGAGTTATATTATCGTGCTATGCGAAGTAAAAAGAGTGTTTTACTTTGGCATAAAAATCAAATACCGACAACTCAAATGATCGATCTAAGTTGGTCAACGCAATTTAGACATCAAAATCTTCTAGTAAACCAACTTTCAGTCCATTTGAAGTATTGTAGCTATACATTTAGATTTTTTTTAAAAATGAGTAAAAATAACACAGTTTAATAATTAAAAATAACATTATTCTTGTTCGCTTTTAAAACATTCTAAAAGCATACCTACAAAACTTCAAATGCGCTCAAATTTGATTTACTAGGATATTTTTATGTCAAAGTAAAACACTCTTTTTTACTTCGTGTAGCTATATATAGTTTGTGCCATGAGTTCGTTCGTATTAGTATCAAATCAAACTCAAGCTTGTAAAGCATAATCACCCGCGGGCTGAGATGACCATGCCGCACCCGTACCAAACTGCCCAAATCCGCCAAAAACATAATCACACGCGGGCTGAGATGACCCCGCCGCACTCGTACCAAACTGCCCAAATCTGCCAAAAACATAATCACTCGCGGGCTGAGATGACCTCGACGCCCCCATGGCAAACTGCCCAAATCTGCCAAAACCATAATCACCTGCTGGCTGAGAAGGGCCCGTGTACTGCACAGATGGCTGGGATGGACCGAACCCAAACTGTGTGAAAGAGGCATGTGGGCCATAAAAATCATACTTCTGCTCAACATAAACTTGGGTCAAGTATTGGACACATACCATACTTAATTTTTTTAAATAAAGATAGGATTTACATACCGGCATAAACTGTCTAGGTGCATCAGTCGACGTGCATGCCTCTTTGTTGGTGTCAAGTTGCTCCACGTCCTCCGAAAGGCCGGCATCTGTATGCGCCCGCTGAAACTCATGAAGGGTGTCTGTATCCAACGTATCTTCACGGTGGCTACGCAGGAGAGTTTTCGCGAGTCCCTTCGTCCCTCGCTTATAAAGCTCCTTTATCACCCATTTCACCCTCTGGATACCCCGCACCCCTACAAATCATTTATGCAAATTATGTAAGTTACATTTCAACTAAAATATTCAATCAAATAAAAAAACATTACCAAAAAATGGAAAGAGACGGAAACATACCACTCGAGAAAGTCTAAGGCCACCTGGAACATAGCCGAGCACCTTTACAGAATTTATTGGAGGCGGTAGTGGTATGTCTAAGCCGGCCTCTACCTGACCCCGAATATAGACTGTATACATACTGTTCTGCTGAAACCAGCGACGATACTGAAGTTACTCCGCCTCGTTGTATGGTCTGTTCTCGACAATAAATTCTGGCCTAACCCATAGTTGCACGTAGGCAGCATGCGGCACACTCCAATCACCACCTTTGTTATTGGTATGTACGATTATGTCGAGCTTCTCCAGCTCGTGCTTATAACTATGAGGAGACATGGGTGGAATGGTTTGATAGAGACCAAACTGGCGCAAAACTCTCTCTGGATAGTGCCACGCAACAATCCAGAAGCAAATCATAGGCACTCTAGCCAACCAATAAGGTCGGTCACGATGAACCCGACCAAATAAATCACAACAACAAAAGTTAGTCCAATGAAATATTAATTAGAAGTAATTGATATAAACAAGGTAAATTTAACTGTTATGCACCTGATAGTAATTCGAGAACTGTACGGTAGGGCTGCCAATTCACCTGATCATGCCTTAAAGCTTCAAACTTGGTCCGATAAAACACCATACTTCCGCAGACTAGATTGTTCTCTTGTGTCCTGTACTTGTACCACTTTACAACATACGGTGGCCTCTCCTCCTCGTCAGGTCCTCCAAGCGACTCACGAGTACCCTTAAGGGCGGGTCGAGCAATATTGAATCTAGACCGAGACCAATGTTGCAACAACAATAATTGTCCACCAATTGTTTTCATCGTACGAATGCTTGCATTTGTCAAATTTATGTGGTGACACAAAGCACCAGTATTACCATTTTTTCTTACGGAACGAGAGGGCAATAATTGCACAAGAGCAGGGAATAAAAAAATAAAAAAGGAAAAAGAAAAAAAACACAAACCTATAAAGACAAGCAAGCGCTGCCGCCCCCCAATTAGGAACCCGCTCAGTATACAAATCCTCCAGAAACCTCAAGTACATGGCGGGGACACTATCTCCTGTACAATCCGGGAACAACACGAACCTAAACAAATCCATGATATATGCTCGGGTGTATCTTGCTACATCGTCATCTGTAGCAAGCTCACCTAAAGGCTCTGTGTTCACCCTCAATAAATGCAACATAATTCGAAATTCAACTTGTATGATTTCGTCCCTCTTTCTTTTTGTGTAAATCACCTGATCAGCCTTACCCGGCCCAAGACATCTCTCAATCAAATCATATAAATCGGCGTCACTATCACCGATAACAACATAACCAGAAATGGGCAAACCCCACAGACAACTAACATCCTCAAGTGTCACAGTCGTCTCACCAACTGGCAAATGGAATGTATGGGTCTCGAGTCGCCAACGCTCAACAAGAGCACTAATAAGTCTGGGGTCAGTATTGACATGTTCAATTCTGCCAAACTCGTACAAACCCAAATTTTTCAGGTAGGGGGCACACCGTGGGTCATATTTAATAACGGGCTTATGCACCCGAGTATCCAAATAATTCTCTGCCTGCATTATGCACAAACCAGTGCTTATAACAACCATAACCCTAACCCTTAAATTACTGTCAATGAAGCATAGAGAAGTGTATACTTACATTGTTCTCAAAGTCCCATGCTTTGTGTACGGAACGCGGAATGCACAGAAGCGAAGAAATAGGTTCGCGTCCTAACTCATTGTACTTGTCACCTTGTGCCATGTTTGTCGTACCTACATTATTTTGCACAATAATATAAGAATTATTAGTTTAAAATATAGTACGAAAATGCATGAAAAAATTAATCTAACTACATGCATTAATATTTACAAATAAACTAATTTACTAATTTACACATTAATGTACTAATAAACTTAGGATTTCCTAATTTCTTAGAGTTACAAGTTTTATATTTCAATTTCTACATTAAATTAAATTAAATTTTGGGGCATGCACATAAAATTAACAAACATACATGCACTACAAATATTTAAAATTAACAATACACTAATATAACTTATATTTTCCGAAAAATAAAATATTAAAAAAAATACATAAACACTAGTAATATATACAATACAAAAATAAATACACTACAAAAATAAAAACACTATATCTATACATTATATTTATATCTAAATTTAAAGAGAACTGAAAAAAACCTAGTTGGCTGTCGGAATTATTCTTTGTTGTTGGAGAGGGGACCAACTTCTTTAGATTTTTAATTTGGTAATGGAGTGGAATGCACAGGAGAAGGAAGAAAGGGAAGAGAAGAAGAGAAATGGGGAAGAAAGGGACGAGCGGCAAAAATAAGGATATAAGGTGCTACGCAGGCCTCTTCTGCGTACCACAGGATTTTTTTTTTTTTAAAACGGAGGGTGTGTTACGCACCCGTTGGTTGCGTATCAAAGCAACCTACGCAGGACCCTTCTGCGTTCCATCTTATTTTTTTAATTTAAAGAGAACAAAATCCGAGGGTTCTGAAGTGAGAGAGTATGGGTTTGTTATGCACCCTCTATTTGCGTATCAGGGAGTACTATGCAGGCAGCATCTGCGTATGGCTTCTGAAGTGAGAGAGTACGTAGGGAGGTGATGATACGCATCCCTTGAGTGCGTAGATCCCAATTGCATAATTTCTAATGTCATTATCTCACTTATTTAATTTTGTCTGTTATTTTAATTATTTAAAAAAATTACGGTCCAAAACCATTTCATAAAGGTTAACCAATATTTTTGAGAGAGAGAGAGAGATGAAGAACATTTTAGTCAATATGCAGAGTTATTTTATTTGAAAGATATTTTTTTGGCAATTATTTAAATAGTGGATTTTGGCCTTAGGATGATTATAGTTAAATTTGAAGTGATATTTTTTTCTAATTTGAAATTTTAAGGTGGCAACAATCCGAAATTCTCTATATTATATCATCACCATCATTATTTTATTTATTATTACATAAAATAACACTTATCATTACGTACTTTATTATTATTATTATTGTTAATATTAATATTATTATCGTTGTTATTATTATTATTATTATTATTATTATTATTATTATTATTGTTATTGTTGTTGTTTGATTAAATCATGACTATTATTACAGTAATTCACATTTTCACCTATCTAATTAACAACTATTAAATATCATTTTTTGCCTTTTTAAATAGTTACAAAATCACTCTTGTACTACTCTTTCAAAATTACAAATTCTATATCCGAATTGCACTCTTTTGTGTTATTTCTGAATTTGTCAAACACATTGGAAAATTTTATTAAAAAAAACATTTCCCGAATATGATCTGACCGGTGGCTCGAAAATAGGCAACGAATAATTGTATCGGAAAAAATACTTTAGACAAATAATAATAATAAATGCATTTTTATCTTTCGATAAAAAATATTTTAAACTTTTATTACCTCCGTTCTATGTTACTCGGATACTTCAAATACCTTACCGCACCCGTATCCGATACGATTCGCATGCGATACTTCACGTGATAATCAGAGTGTATTTTTAGTTGTTACTTCCTCACGTTGTAATAAGCTTGAAGTCACTTTTCATCAAAAAAACATACTATCAATGCATCTTATTCTCTCGTGTATAATAATAGTTTTTGTTATATATATTCACTTATATATTATTTTTCAATGTATTAACTTACTTTTTAATTAAAATTTAATATATATTTAGCCGCATTCGTATCTAAGATTCTTTAAAATTGTTGTATCGTCGCATCCGTATCGTATCATATCGGATACGATACCCGCACCCGCACTCGTGCAACATAGTCTCCATTTGTTGCTGACTGATGCCAGAAACTCATGAAACGAGACTCTTGTCGATGAGCAAAAATTTGTACAGTTTGAATTGCCAAGCAAGTTTAATATTTCTCATGTGTTAGACACGTAATAGATTCATGAGTGTTTAGGCACAAACTAAATTTCTTTTAAGAAAAAACTATTAATGTACAATTTCAAAATTTATCACTTTAATTATGCACCTGATAGACTCAATCTAAATTATAATGTGACAATAAATATATATATCAGAATACTTAAAACTGAAATATTTTAATATAAATCTCTTAGTAGTATAGAAGAGAGAATTCAGAATATATATTTGATTAACTCTAAGAGCACATAAGAACAAAATCCTCGATTTTGGATCCACTGACACAATGTTAATTCGTGAGCTCATTTGTTTATGTGATGGATATTGTTCCGGAAGTCTGATTATATGGTTCATTGTTTTATGACATTTTGGATAAGTAAAAAGCAAAAAGTCAATGAACATGCATATCACATTAAATGTTTTTAAGCTATGAAAACTGCAAAAGCATTATCAGGTTTTGCATTTTTCATTTGATTTTAAAGTATCTCTCTTTAAATATTAAGTTAGACTTCAAATTTCAGTTTAAAGTTCAAGTGGTGATGAGCTGGCGGTTCGAAATTCAGTAAAAATAAAATATTAGTGAAGAAGTTTAGATTAGCTTTGAAATATTCAAGAACACAAAATTATTGTCAATTAATTAAAAAAAGTTGAAGTGATGACCTAGTTCAAGATAGATTGCCTGAGATTACATTTGCGTGTAATTTTTATGCTACACTTTCAATTTAAATTCATGTCATGTCATTGGAGAGTGTTAGAAATGTGATCTTAGATTAGTTATGCATAAATATAAACGTATCGAATGTCTTTTAAGTGATCAAATACGGTATAATGTTTAATACACTAATAAGGTTTCACATTAGGAACTGGATCTCAATATGTGTAGAATAACTAAAAACATTAGTTACAATTGTTAATAAATAGATTATATTATTAATATAAATCATAACGAATATAGGCTCCGAACAAAATTAAAATGTTCTCTAATTAACATGTTCTCCATAGTTTTGATCGAGATATATTGATATTTAGAACTGAATCTCCGAAATAATAGAGGTATGAAATGATATGGTGCATTTTAATGAATGTAAGGTATTGAAAGATTGCAACAATCTACAGTGCGAAAAATATAAGAAGAAGAAGAAGACTACAACGGAAAAAAATAACAAGAAGGAAACAAAAGTTTTTGATGTGTAGGGGCGGATTTATGTTGAGGCAAGATCAGTCAAATGTCTTGGTTTGATTTTCAAAAAATACAAAATATAATGTGTGTTGTATCAAATAATGTTTCGAATTTGTCGATTTGCAAAAATCAATATTTGAATTTAACATCTTTCTTATGAAACTCTGTTTAGGTTTTAATTCAAGCAAAAAGAAAGAAAGAAGAAACAAGAAAGGAGCTCAAAACAATCAAGCATGAAGATCTCAAGATATTTAGATGCTAGATTAATTTTATTTGAGCTTAAAATAATTTTAAATCAAAGAGATTGAGTCAAAACAAGCCAAATAAACATAAATGAGACAAAAAAAGTTATATAACATTTGAGATAGTTATATAACGTTTCAGAAAGTTATATAACCTTTCAGAAAGTTATATAACGTTTCGTAATCTCTATAATTTTAAACTGAAAACTGAGTTACACAACAGAATGAATTGGCAGAACAATATGCAAAACTTGAGCCAAAACGTTGTATAACGTTCTGGAACATTATATAACGTTTCTCATTTATTGACAATTTTCAGTTGTGTAACATTTTAAATGGGCAGAACAAGTGTCTTGAATATTGATAAAAAGTTATATAACATTTCAGAGAGTTATATAACGTATAACGTTTTGCAAGACAGATTTAAAATAACAGTCATATTTCTGCTAGCTCCAACTGTCAAAATTTCAGATATTTTGAAGAAACGTTGTGTAACGTTTTGAATGGTTATAATGTTTTAAGTCAAAATGTGAATGTAACGGTTGAATTTCTGACAACTATAACGGTCAAAATTTTATATATAAAATTAATGTTTCAGAGAGTTATATAATGTTTTAATTAAAACTGCAATACACCAAAGGGTTTCAAGCTCTTTATAAAAGATGATCTCTTCACCCTTTCTTCTCAAAACACTTTTACATTGCAAAATTCTTTGTTTCATCATTGTTGAGCTTGAAACACATAGCCAAACTTTTGCTCAAAGACTCAATCTCATTGATTTTAATTATTCTAAACTTTTAAAGAGATTGTATTGAGTGTTTTATTCTCTTATTATCTATTCCGTTCAAACTACTTGTTCTTTTATTTTTGTTGACTTGATACTCCACCAGTGTGTGTAAACGAGACCAAGTTCAAAGTTGTAAATTCACTTGTGTTGTCTAGTGAATCAGCTCGACTTTGTTACTGTATCGGGGGTCGGGAGTCTCGAATAGTAGGATTGTCAATATTCGAACTCTGTTAAAATCCTTGTATCTCTTGGATTTCTTTGTTTGCATTTTCTAAACTCTTATCTTTATTTTCATTATCAATTTTGTTTAGAAATTACTTGTGCCTTGAATTGCTTAAACTTGATTGCAATTGCCAATTAGACCTCGGTATTTCTAGAATTACTTTAAATTAACCCCCGATTCCAATAATTAGCTTGTGTCAATATTTTTAATGAAAATTGAACTTTAAATATAATTTTAATGAATTGAGCATGAATTTGATATCAATATAAGTGGTTGAGCTTAATTGTGACTCTGAATCCGCCCTTGCCGATGAGAAAGTATGGTTGAAAGTATGGTTTTGGAAGAAAGCAGCACATATCAATTTTTGTACATCCCTTTATTATATGAATAATTCTACTGTACATCCAAAAAAATTTGTACATTCACTCTTATAATACATTTAACGATTGTAATTACATCATAGAAATGCAATAAAAATCCTTTTTTGTCATGCCATTCATTAATAGGGGTATAATTGACATTTGAAAAAAAATATGTGGAAAGAATTTAATATCTTACACACTAAAAAAGGAAATGCTTAATCAAGATTAATTTCCGTGAGAGTCACCAATTTTTATACTCAGGAATCAAATGCATTAAATCTCACTAATTATTTAAGATGGGGACACCTGTCTAATTATTGTTAGTTGTTTTCAATTTTTGTCATATTTTTCTTGCTTTTTATTTTCATCAATAATTCAGTTTTTATAGTTTATATTATTTTTATAATGCTTTATTATGATACACTATGTTGGTACTAGATACTTTCATTAATATATATAATTAAAGAACGTTTACATTCATATTACGTAGTAATAGTTTTTCTCATATTGGTTTCCAAATTATAAATATACACACGTAATACTATTCTTTGCCGCATTCATATGGTATACTAAAATTTTAATTCAAAGTTGGGTATATAAGAAAAAATGTTATTCATATCCACACAGAAAATTTGAAAGATGTATTGTAGATAATTTAAATTATATTAGTTCTTATTTTTAAAATTCTGGAATTATTATGTAATCTACTATGGTAGAAAAACAGTTATGTACCCAAAGTACTTTATGTCTTTCATATTTTTTTATTATATGATCATTGATGCACAATATGTGAAGATACATGAGTTCTAGTTTAAGTCTTTCTCTTTTTTTCCAATTTAATAATTGTTTCTACAAATGAATGCACGCATTAATTAGTGGTGGATGCAATTATGTGATTTAATTAGATCTTTCACTTTCCTTAACAGAGCAAGATATCAATTTTCATGTAAAATGTACAATTGATCATATTCTTGCAACATCAACGGCTAAAAATAAAAATGTATCATTACAACGGGTGTACATAAATTTAGGATTTACACTAGAATCACCCTTATTATATTACATCTTTAATCAGGCCGTTGATTTAAGAAGGCCAATAATGTCATTTTATATGAAAAGGCTTAATTTGGAATTTAAAGTATTCTGGATAATCGAACAAACCGGTCCAATATCTACAAAAAAAGAAATGACACTATCTACAAGAATTTCCGAGATAATTAATTAGTGGGCCCAATTGATTCTTTCTATTTAAATATTTTTCGTTTGTACTCGTCGTACCCTTATTTAATGGAGATTACAATAAAAATAGAAATAATTCGTAACTCATTTGAACTAATTTACACTGTTGGATGTACAATAATCATGAATGTACAAAAAAAAACCAAGAAAAGCAGTGTCATTTATGAGACTAGAAGGAGATGCAGTGTCAAATCTTCAACACGGGAAAACGACACTTACCAGCTTAGTAAACCAGTTAAGCAGATACTGTTCTCTCACCGTCTCAGCGTACCACGGTACCAGTGGTACTAGAAACGAGGAAAGAACATATCCATGTTTCAGCATCCTCAACCCTCATCCAAAAAAAAAAAAAGCAAAACAAAACCACGAGACCAAAAATAACTGGTACCAGTTCCAGTGGGGTCCAACCGCATCCTTTTGTTCCAGCATATATATATCTCTCCTTCTTATTAAGGAGCTTGAATGACAAAACACTCAAGGGTCCTGATTTAATGATTTTTGGGCGGATCGTATAACAGCCATCCGATCAAATTCCATCCGCAGTGTTCTCAAGTAAATTTCGAACTTCAACACAATTGTTCTCAAGGATTCGCCACAGAAGATCCAATAGAATTTGTGATTAAAGTAAAAGTTCCTATAAATAATGTAGGCAATGGAATTTGAACTTGGGTCAAGCCTAACACCTCCCAAGAACTTAACCACTAGGCCACTCATCCATTTTTGATATATTAACTTATGAATTATATATATTTTTTATTATAAAACGGTGATTATTAATATGTATTAATATGCAGATGATATTTTTGTCTATATTATTTTTTTCCGTTGCTGTGCACGGGTGCGATTACTAGTATATATATATATATACATTCAACATTTATCAAGATCGAAGTATGAAATTTGGGGGCCAGACCCCATCTTTTTCTATAAAAAAAATATCAAGAAAACACTTCTCTTTGGTTATTTGAGCATGTGAATTATCCACCTCACCTGTGATCATGATCAGCTCCCCAGCTTCCCTTGTAAAGACAGCTAAAGAAGGGGAGCACAAATCTGAATAGAAATACTGTCCATGCCAATTGGTATCTGCTGAATTAACAGCTTCAGCAAACACTTCATCTGGCATTCCTTGTTCAGTATATTAGACCACTTAGGATAATAATATTTCTTACAGTTCTCACTATTCACCATCTAAAGCCATACCAAATAATTGGACATGCAAGGCAGGAAAGATTTAATTCACTTTCTATTACAAGATGGTTGTCCCTTTTTTTTCCCTTCATTTATGTTGGAATTTGTCAATGTGGTAAATTATTTGGGAGGCATTCAATAAGAACTAAATATTAACTGTAATGTTAGTATTTGCATACTAAAGCGTAAAGGGAACTAAACAACATCAGATAAATGCATGCAGTTAACTAAAAAAATTAATTAGAATTAAATGTTAGTGATTGTATTGTGGGCTGAAATTCAAATCGGGTAAATGGGTGAATTGCACTTGATTTGATAAAAAATGAAATCCAGGTAGGAATTAAATATATTGATAGACCTAACTGGAATCAGAAAGGATAGGTACAAGATCATGCATTTTGCAAGTTTTGTATTTGTATCTAGAAGCTTCTGACAGCTGTCTTTGACAGCAAAGATAAACTGAATGTTAGCTTCAACAAAAAAGGCAACATTTCCTCAAAAAAAAACAAAAAAGGCAACAAACATAGCTGTAATTAGGAATTTGATATACTTTGGTCAGTCTCAAATGAATCTTCTAGTAGAAAGAAACGATTGATCACTGGCATCTTCTATAACATAAATTAAATTGATCAATATGCACCGAGCCTATTTAATTGTTCAACAATTAGCTTCATTGACGTCAATGATACTTCAATAATCGACAAACATTTGAACCTATTTCAAGCATTGTCAATTTGTCAGCATATTTATTTCACGTATATTGTAGCAGGTTCATAAAAAGCACACCAAGGAAACAATTCAGACAGAAAACCATCACAAAATATACTTCACAAATCCTACTACAGAAGTGTGATTTCAGCCAACTTCATAAAAAAAACCAGTAAGCCCATAACTACCTTAAATCATACAGAACAAAGTAAAATTCCACTCAGCTATAAATCTGCATTTCGATGCAGATCATCACAAGACCTGCCTCTCGCGAGTACTGAATGTCATGCAACTAAGCAAGTAAATAACATATACAGGCATTTGCACACTCCAAAAACAAGTCATTTTGCAAATTTCTCATCTTGAAAGAAATGGAGTGCCAGCTCTTAAGTTATACTATTAATGCATCAAATGCCATAATTAGTTGAATAAGCGCTCAAATAACCACAAAATGACTAACAAGCAACAATACACAGCACAATTACAGTTGCTTGTAGAGGGATGCTGCATTACAATCTAGGGATCAGTCAAATACATATCAGCTCCTAGAATGGTTCTCCATCCACCCCTTGAACCAGTTCACTCATAAATAGCATAATAGTTCAAAGTTCTTCTTCTTTCCTCCTCTCCCTGTTTTTCCTTTCTTTTCTTTTCTTTTTTCCGTTTCCTTTTCTTTTCTGGAGGAGGACCTAATCAAACATCCCCTCTTGCTCCCACACATCTACCAGGAAATCTACCATTTCCTGCACTCAGAAATAGCCATGTTGTAAAGATAAAATGAATTTAAGTAAAAAGGAAGGGAATAAGATAGAATAAAATAATGCTGCAGATATGAATCCTTACGGAGAGAGGAATAGGCTGTGAAAACGGTTTGTTGGTTCCCAGCAAACTCTCATATGTTGCACTCCAACTGCACCGGACCAAAGTTACAAGTAAATAATATGTAAGAGAGAGAGAGTCTAAAATATAGCAAATTGCATAGGGCCTCTCCATGCATTGGCTCTATTTCCCTTAAAAATTACTCTTAGAATAATTATCCACCTATTAGAAGCATGCTCAGTCTGTTATATGCTAGTACCAGATCAAACTGGCACAGCACTAACACCAGATGGCCGGTGCCTAACCTACAATGAAGCCGGGAAATGGGTATAAATGGATTGGATTCAGAGACAATGGCCAAACCGTATCCATACCATTTCCTTTTTCGAAGACAAATCTGGATAGACTCTAACACAAATAGGGATCATCTATTGAACGAATATGGATACAGATTGAAATATCAAACAAACACACATGCAAAAACAAGATAATCAGATATCGGAATGGAATTATCACATCTTTCATAAAAAAAAATTAGAACATAATATTATTTTATAAGGTTGACAACGTATATTTCACATATAAATTTGCTCATTAAAAGTAATATAAATTAGCTAGTGAAAATTAATCACTAGTTATTATCATATTATTAGCAAAAATGTTACAGAAAATTATAAATCATGATAGTATGAAATGTAGTGATGTAATAGAGTAACTGAGACTAGAGAATATTAATTGCTAAAATTTTGAATCAACTTTCAAAGATCCAATTGAGATGATATATCAACGCCAGAAAAGTATAGCCATATACCAAAATAAATCTGGATCCAGATAATTATCCATATTTATTTCTGAATTAACAACTTTTTTTATCCTTATCCATATTCATATCCAACAATATCCATGTCTATTTGTCCCTATCCACCAATATCTGGCAAACCAGGATCCATACTTAAATTAAAACTAACCAAGCCAAGTGAAACTGCAGAACAAATATCATAATTCACATTCCCTCTGACAAGCATGAATTTCAAGCTAACCCAACTATAAACCAGAACGCACACTGTAATATATTCCACAGAGAAAGAACAGTACGTACCTTAACTTTGGTTCTTTAGGATGGTGAGAGCGGGGATGAGAAGACTGAGGTTTTTTGTTCGCAAGCCACTGCTGCCTGGTCTGATTCCAAAGGATTAGACCATGGTTTACAAATTCGCCTGGGTTCAAATTCGCATTACTGCTGCTACTGGCAGTATGATCAATGGCAGTGCTGAGGGAAGACATGCTCCTCTGGGACTGTTGCGCGCTGTTGTCCATCTCATATGTACTTGACCACAAATCCTCTGATATGCTCCGTTTGCCTCTCTTTACACCAGTAACGCTACGTCCCTGTATCCTCAGACCTTTGGACGGCTCGTCAACTGCTGTGATCGGGCTTGGCTTGGAACAGCATGCTAGACAACTTCTGCTCTGTTCCAAACCCCACAATTTCAGACAATTATATTATATTAGTTTCAGTGTGGTTCCTTTACTTCCCCACTTTTGGCTTAATTGCATGTAACCCTGAACATTTCAGTTGTTGAATGTTACCCCACTCCACAAATGAACCCCATGTAATTCTGTAGCTGCAAGCACTAGGATATTATTGGTGGAGTTAGCAATATATTATCACCAAAAGTACCATGATTGGTTTAAAAAAAACAATATCATATCATAGCTAACATGAAGCTAGAGAATTGGGGGAAAAAAGCAAAATAAACAAATTAATAGAAGGGAAGTAAATAAACCCGAAGTTCTCTAGAGGATGAAACACTACCCAAATTCAATCCAGAATATCTAACAAGTATACAACACACATTTAACTGGTTTAAATAAGTTTATACTCCAGTCTTAGCTTTGAGAATTTAATAGAGTTGAGTATGCCAACCAAAAAGGCGAGGGATACACCTGCTGCAATTAGTCAAATATTCCTCTTTTGTCTTAAAAGAAGAGGGATTATTAATGGCTAAAGCTAGGGTTAGAGGGGCCGCTTAGGTACCATATCTCAAATTAAGATAAAATTTCAAGTTAAGAAGAAAGGGAGTAGACATACCCCATGCATGCAAAAAATCGTCGGATCCAAGCAGAAATCGATCTGCTTAGTAGCATGAAAGCCTCTTGCACCTCACAAATTAGTCCCGATAAAAGCTCCTAAACTGAGAGTCTCTTCTAAAACCTAATTGCAAAACCCCAATCGAAAATTCAAAATCTATCAAATGGCAATAGAAATAGAAAGAAGCACTCTAGATCCAACCGATTACCAATCTCCAAATTTGAAAAACCCCAACTGCAATTTAGGCAAATAAAAAGAAAACGAGAAAGGATAAGGGCACAGGGAGCTTACCAGTCGCTACCCGAATCAATAGCTGATCGCTCCAAATTTTGTAAAGAGATAAAAATAAACAAATCGCGAGGGATTGAAAGAGGTATAGTAGAGAAAGGGGGAGGGGCTAGGTTGAGGCGTAAGTAACGAACAAAAAACCAAAACAAAAAAGCTAGTTACAGGAATAAAATAAAGAAAAGTAAAAGGAACAAGATTAAAAGTGCCAAGTGGGGGTGCGTCAACAGTCAACACCGTGCGAACAATTACGGATTTGAGTCCACGAGGAATCTATTGGTCGGTTGCTTTATGATATCAATATGTTCCCTGGAAGTAAATTTGAGTGGAAAAATTGCGTACGTTAAACTACCGCGTGAATATTTTTTTCTTCTTCTTTTGAAAAGTAATGTGATATGAAATCCTTTTTTTCTATTATAATAGTAGGGATGACTTGAAATTCTTTATTTTTATGACTTTCGAAAATATAAAATAGAATTTTATTTATGATCTATATTATTCATTTATTTATATATTCATGTCTATCAATATGATATCGTACAATAAAGCAAAATAAAACAATAAACGGTTAAATGCAACACATTTTTTTAGATATTATAGTATTATTTCTTTTTTTTTGTCTGTGTGACCAATTTCTGGAAAAAGAAAGAAAGAGTTGATATATGTGGATTCTTTTTTTTCAAGATAAAAAGGTACTACATTCTGTCGGCTTACGTACATCGGAAAAAGAAAGAAATTTAATCATTTTTATTTATTATTTACAATAATAGTAGAGAATCATATGCATATATGGAATGATTGAGTAATTAGAATATTATGTGGCAATATTATAAATCTCTTTCGCTGAACATTTGCTTTGTTATACGTTATAGGATAATTTCAAACTTCTACACAACAAAGTAGAAGTATTGTCGCAAATTTAACAGTAAAGCTTCATTTTAAGGCGGTGATGAAATCGGAAAATTAAAAATCAAATCTGAACCGTTGTCAAATCAGAACAACATATGTGCTTAATATATAGCAAAGATACCTTTCAATTATTTTCTTCCATAAGATTCAAATGTATGCAGCTAACAAGGCACCATAGTGTTGCAAGTTTTAAAAGTGAATTAAAGATTGTTACAGTCAGTGGTGGAACCACGTACAAGCAGGAGGGTCAATTGCACCTCTTTAGAATTTTTTTCAAAATTAATCATGCATTTGAAATGTTTTTTTTTAGAATATGCTTATAATATGAAATATTTTTAAGAATATGTATTATTTCGAACTCTCTAGGAAAAAATCATATATCTCAAACTCCTCTGACGGAAATTCTGAATCCACCCTGATTATTGTGTATCCATGTTCTGTACATCTAAATGAAATTTTGTACTGATTGTCATTTTAATGTTATTCAAAACTTACAGGCTTACCTCACAATTAATAACCAAATAATTTACAATCTCTTGTTAAGTACAATTTTGTACTGATTGTCATTTTTCTCTTCTGAGAACTTTGTTATTCAAGAATAACCACATGAAGAGTTTAACTTTTAAAGGAAGTTCAATATGCATATAGTGTGTTTTAAGTTAACTTTTATACCCTAGAAAATAATCAAATTGTAAATTAAAAGGGCAAACATTAACTCAAATCAAATACTGATAAAAATAGTGTTGCAAGAGTGTTATTTTGAAAGAGTGGTAAAAATATTGTATCTTTTAATATTCGGGAGAGTGAAAGTGTCGAAGAGTGAAAAATGTCGTTTGACAAATGACAATTGTTAATTGATATTGTAAAAATATTGACAATTATGATAATAAATATAATGATGTTAATATAACAATAACAAAGTAATTAAATAACAATAAATATTGATTTCAGTTGAAAGGCATGTAATAATAGATGTCAGGGGTTTCAGAAATCTCGTATATAAAAATAAAATAAAATACTGATAATATGTGTTATGTCTAATTGTTAAAATAAAAAATAATAGTGGTGTACAATATAATAAATATTGTTATAAATAATATAATACAACTAAATTAAATAATAATCATTCTACAATTAGAATATTAGCATTTCACCTGTGAATTGAAATACCGATTTAGTTATTCCATGCACTATTTCAAACATATCAATAAGCATATTAAGATTTGTTTGACAAAAAAATTGAGTTGATATATATTATTTTGGAAGAATGCTATTTTAAAAGATTCCAAAAAATATCTTAGAGCGTCCATGGAATCATTTGTCATTTTGTATTGTACTTGTAAATGTTTCATCATCTTATATTAGATTTATTTTTTAAAAATTGAAAATGATTGTAAATAGAAAATTTGAAATTGAATTCAAAGAAGTGCTCATAAGTCATAAGTCATAACAAGGCAGTATCAGTCTTATCAGTTATATCATCACATGTCACTGTGTCAGCATTCTCAACTCATCGTTACATTTCTGTTTTGTACAGAAAGATTTACATGTCAACATTCTTAATTACGTTATTAATGGGCTTGTAATTTGAGCCCAATAAATCATATAATGGGCTTGTAACCTCTGCTTTCCTCCTAATGACGGCCTAACTCCTCTTAGGCTCTGGCCCAAAAGCTTTTGACATGGTGCGTTATTTTTCTATATTTTTATTTCCTTCTTTCTGATCCGTGGCAGAACACAATAAAAAAAATTACAGTAATACTAATTATTTAACATAACATGTGCATAATATTCTAAGTTATGCAACAAATCTACACATAAACTACAAACAATGTTTACACGTCAAAAAGCAAAAATTGTGGAGGCAGGAGGCCCCTCAAAATAGAATCATTATCCATACTACATCAAGGCTCCGAATCGCCTGCTAGCCAAAGAGGTCAGCAGGACTCTCCTCGCTTTGATTGAACCGTTCGTTTAGTTTGAACGGTTGTGATTTGATTCAGTGAGCTGATGTATTGATATATTAGTCGTTCGATCAATTTTAAACGGTTCAGATTGAACCAAACACAGAGTAGCATGAATTTTGCGTGCAGTGAGTTGGTGCCCTACATCAAGTAGCAACAAAAATATTTCTATGCTTTGGTCATATGTACTGTGTATTATTACTACTAAGGCTATATTTATGGTTTGGTCATATGTACGGGCATATGAATCAAAGAAAATGGGCCCCCATTAAAGCAATGGCTCTCCAATTTTTTTTTTGAAATTCGGCTCTCACAAAATTTGGTAATGTAGTAACACTTTGTATGCTACTGCAATCATAGAACACTTGTGTCGAGTCGTTGTCTGGTATCGGGTCAGAGAAGTGCAAAAAAAAAAAAAGAAAAAAACTTGGGTACATTGCTCTTTCCAGATATTTCATTCGATTCGTACCATTTTGATTGAAATACATGATACTAAAATTAAACGAAATACGCGAAGAACACATATCTTGTGCCTAAATTTTTCCCAAATAAAATAAAAGAAAATAGAAATGATATATTTGCAACAAAGTAGAAAGAATCCACCCGGAAATTCTGGATCGAAGAAGAGAGATTGAAAGAGACATGTGTGCATGTCTTGCGTTCTGAAGTGACCTCTCAATAGGTGAAGTATACAGTAAACATATGAGATTTCGATTTAGGACAGGATTTTCTACAATGTAAATAGTGATTGGAACTTTTTTGAGTAATTAAGAAGATGATTTACGCTGTTCTAATCCATTATGTTGTCATGTGCCAAGTTCCCTCCGCACGTGCTTTCTCTTAATCTCTTCTCTATTATTAGGTAGAGACTAGAGACTAGAGACTGAGACCTCTCTCTTTTGGAAATCTCTATGAAATTTCATTTCCTGCCGATTTCTCTTCCCATAATCCAATGCCTTTTGGCTTTTGTCGTCACCAAATCCAAATCCATGTCCTTTTCTTACTACCTCAGCAACGACAAACAAAACTCACCAAACATAGCAAGTTCGGATCGATTATGGTTCTGTTTTCGACAAGGATGCTTGAGTTTTTAATTGACCCTCTACCTGTTTGTGAAAATGCCCGAACATGATGTTTGGTTAAGTGTTGGGGTCTCTCCATTGGTCTAACCAAGTCAACATTCTTATTAAATAACGAACAGTTAGTTGATCTATTAATTCGATCCGAGAGTTCATCCAACCCGACCCGAAATAAAACCCAACCAAAACAATGAAACATCATTGTGGATTTGTGGGCTCCCTGCTGGCTTGCACCGGATTTGAACGAACAATACCACAACAGGTTTCTTGCCATCTCTAGTTAATTATTAATTAATTATTACAAAACTAAATTCGTCGACAAAAGATTATTTATTTTCCTTTCTTTTGTTTTAATTTTCAAAGCTACTTCAAAGAAAGTTGACTAAAATGCTTTTAATAATTTCTTTCTTCTGTCCTTACGGTCAACTTAAATCACACTGTGGGCTTGCGTTCAGTGGCGTAGCCAGAAATTCACGTTATGTGGGTTCATAAATTTCAAATTGAAAAAAATACTTTGTAGGTAGAGAGTGTGGTCCATAAATTTCCATATTTTTCAATATACCAACAAAATTGCTGATAAAGGCTCGAAGGATTGCCACACTGTGCGCTGATATACTAGTATGGACATAACTAACTATATGATAATTCATGGCTGACTGACAGTGCTAAATTCAGCACGGGACAGAGCATGCTAGGTAGAGAGTGTTGAAACAAATTAATCGTGACATTAGTGAGAAAGAGGTCAAATCTAATTAGATCTCAATTACACACACTACGGCGGATCTCTTCCGTTGCAAAGAGAGTTTCATACATTCCTAAAACCAATCCAATTCAATCTGGAACTGTTAAAATCAAAGAGAAGAAAAAACCTGGCGCACTTTCTGAAAGGAAGAAAAGCCCAGTAAGCATGACAACTGAGAGTATTTCAGAAGCAATTTTTCAACATTATCAAACTACCAAGTACCAAACAGTAAGAGATAAATCAGAGATGAGATTACCAGAAAAAGAGAGGCAGATTGGCAGAGAGCAGCGAGGCCGAGGCGCGAGCAGTTTCTGAGTCTGAGAGAGGCAGAGAGCAGCGAGCAGTTTTTGTGCCAGGCGGGTCGCAAAGGCATGGTGGAGACTAAAGCCGCGTCGGAGCCTCGGAGGTAGGGGTGCACAAAATAATCGCGGCTTGTGACGTTCGTATTCGATTCGTGTTCGTCTCGTTATTAACTCGTTTGTTAACAGCTCGAGCCGTTAACGAGACGAGCTGGCGAGCTCGTTTACAAACGAGACGAACTCGAGTTTGATCCAACTCGGCTCGTGTGGGTTCCGATACATTACCGAGTTTCCATCTGGGCCGTTGATTGAAACACCGCCCTAGATCCAACGATCGAATACCTAAATATAAAAGTCTCGCCCTAGATCCAGCAGCCGCTCTCCACTTCTCCACTGTCGGTCTCTCGGCCTCCAGCCCTCAACTTCTCCGCTCTCCACTTCTCAGTTCTCGACTTCTCGCCCAGTCGCCCTAGATCCAGCCCTCCACTTTGCCCTAGTCCAGAAGCCAGTCACGACTCACGAGTGGCGAGTGCCCTAGTCCAGAACCCAGCAGCAAATCGCAACAACAAGACATCGACTTCTCCTGTATAGGTAGGTCACCAAGAACACCCGACACCTCACAGCACTTGAACTTTCAGTGTCATGCTCATTCATTTCATTTCCTTTAACTTTCAGGGGCCTTTGGTTCTAGGAAAGACAAATCGGAGGTACATGCGAGCATATCAAGTAATAAAAGAAGAAGAAGTGCTAATAAACATGTTTTCCTTATTTTTTTGTGATTTTATTTTCCTTCTTTAGATATCTGATTTTGTTTTCCTTCTTTTTTGTGATTTTATTTTCTTATTTTGATATCTGATTTTGTTTACCTTCTTTTTTGTGATTTAGAGGCCAATGTAAAAAGCCAATTCGGAAGAGAACTAGCTATTGTAATAAACTTTCCAACTGAATAACTAAATCTAGTCTAATAGGATTTTATTTTTCTGATTTTATTTTCCTTCTTTTGATATCTGATTTTGTTTTCCTTCTTTTTTGTTTGATTAGGTTGTTGGAACTTCCCAACGGAAGAGAACTAGCTTTTTCACTTGGATTGAGTTATCGAGCGACGACGACACCTCTCTTGCTGTTGAGTTATCGAGCGACAACAACGACACAGGTTTCTGTTCATCTTGAATCTAAGTCTGACTGTTCTGATATTCTGCAATGTTAATAGTTCTGATATTCTGTTAACTATTCTGATATTCTGATGACTGTTCTGATATTCTGGTATTCTTGTATTTATTCAATTGGTTTGTCCTTGCTGTTTGTTCATCACTCTTGCTGTTTTGCATAACAGCAGGTCAGTAAAGTGTAAAATGCATAACAACAGGTTCTTGTATTAAAACAATTGGTTTGTCCTTGTTTGTTCATCACTCTTGCTGTTTTGCATAACAACAGATTCTTGCTCTTGCTGTTTATTCAATTGTTTTGTTCTTGCTGTTTGTTCATCACTCTTGCTGTTTTGCATAACAACATAGTGTAAAATGCATAACAGAAGGTAGTAGAGTGTAAAATGCATAACAAAATGCATAACTCTTGTTGTTTTGTTTTGCATAACAGAAGGTCAGTGGCATAACATCACTCTTGCTGGTTTGTACTTGTATTTATTCAATTGGTGAAATATCTATAGATTGTTTCTTCTTGCTGTATGTTCTTATTGTTTTATTTATTTGCAGAAATAAAAATCTGGTGTGTTGATGGTGAGTTCGTGTTGTTGAGCGAAAACTGGAAGACAACTTATGTTGCAGTGACTTTCGTTGCTAGTTTGTTATTTTACATTTAAAACTGAGATTGTTAATTTGTTATGAACTCTAATTTTTTGTAATATTTGTTGGATGTTGCTATAATATTGTCCTTACTGACTTGCAAGTTGGGACGTTGATTGTTGCTGTTGGTAATGGTACTTGGATTTGAGGGTTTTAATGTCTGTTGGAGTTGTTATGAACTATACTTTTGTAGTATTTGTATGTTATTTAGTTTCAGATTGAGGGTTTTAACATGAATTTTTAGCTCAGCAAGCTCAAGACGAGCTGGCTTGACTGTAAACGAGTTGGGCTTGATAATGGCTTGATAACAGCTTGATAATGGCTTGATAACAGTTCGTAATTTAAAATGCATTGATTTAAGTTGTTCACGAGTTAAACGAGACGAGACGAGCTAGTTCGGTTATAAATGAGACGAATTCGAGATTTGTTTTGAACTCGAGACCTGGTGACGATACGAGCCAGCTCGGCTCGTCATTAATGCGAGACGATCTCAAATCGTTCTTAACTCGTTCGTGTTCGTCTCGTTTGCACCCCTACTCGGAGGTGTGGTCTCGTGGACTGGAGACTAGTAGCGTCGGACGGAGGCTAACAACGTCGGAGCGTCGGAGTCGAGTCGCGCAGAGAAGGCGACGCAGTCGAGTCGCGAAGGGTTAGTTGAGAATCGAGATGGGTTAGCAGAGAGAGAAAGAAAAGTTCAGATGGGTCCCTGCATTTTTTGAGATGGGTCCTTGCATTTTTTATTATTTACAGATCAGTCCTACTGTAAGTAATCTCAAATTTTCAGGTGGATCCATGGACCCACCAAAAATACTGTAGCTCCGCCCCTGCTTGCGTTCGCCATCAAGTACTGTATCTTTATAATATATCGATATGTTGACATGTAGTTGGGTTTTCTTCTTTTATTTACAATTACTGCTAAGTTTTTAGTCTCAAACAAGTCGGGTACGTTAGAAATGAAATCCAATTAATGAAAAAATATAAATAATAATAATAACAATAATAAGTAATAATTATTATTATTATATTATAAATTTTAAGAGTCTAAATAATGTCGACGTCTCTAACTGTGACGAAAAAGTGTATAGTTTTATAAATATCAATTCTAATTTATGTCATGGTTTTGATATGTAAATTGTTAATTTTCACGTATTTCTATTAGTCAATATTTTTTTGGAGACGTTTCATACATTCAAGTTTCTTTTTACTATTTTATTTCATGTCAATCACGATCGATCCTTAACTCCTCTTGTACTTTCGACGGAGCTCGAAGATATTATTCGTCTGAATTTTGAAAAGACTAACGTATTTTTGTCATGAAAGGACGGCCGGCTATGAAAAAAAACTAAGATACGAGTATTTTTTTTGGAAGTTTATAAATTTTAATATCACCTAATATTCAAGTAACTTTGTAAAATTAATCCAGCTCATATCGGAAATTGACCGGAACTTTTTACTTCCTCACAAGCTGCGATCAGCACGAGGTATTTAGTCTTGTTTTTCAAATTAATAATAACAAAATAACACGAATGCCATGTTATTTTGAGCAAAAAAGATGATTCTATTATTTCGATCTGGACCGTTTAATTAAAAATAGATAGATCAAATCGCTCACAAATTTGACTGAGAAAATTGATTTTAAAAAATCTCATTCGTTACTTGAATTTTAATTGATGAAATTTGAATAATAAAGCTACTTTTCTTTTAAGAAAAGTAGGTGATGTGAATCTCCTGTTTGAACAAATAATCATAGCAAGCTTGTCGTTTTGAGATGCAGGCTGCTATTAAAGGAAAGATCTAGGATCCTATACATGTCAAATCTCTGCTATGTTACATAGCATCTATTATGCTGATTCATGTCAAATCCCTGCTATATTACTAAGCATCTATTGTGCTGATCCGGCTACAGCTGAGATTTAATTTAACAATTTCGGCTTTTATTTCCACCGTGCGATGGCGTTCTCTTCGAAATTTACGACATTTCAATTGCTCTTCTGTGTAGAAGTCGCTAATTTATCAATTTAACGTTCTTCTTTGGATTTGTTACGCGAACGGTGAGGAGATCGCTGCCATTCTTGATCCCCTCTCCCGATGTTACCGATTGGGTTCTCTCGTTCTTCTCTCCGAGCAGACTCAAGTCGACAGCCCGAATCGCAACCCCTCATTCCACCGTCCTTTTTTATCGTCGTGACTGGACTGCATAAACACCTCTCCCTATGGCACAAAGAGGCAACAAATCACTTGTCTCTCTCTACATCTCCTCTTCTTGTCTCCTCGTTTCTCCCTCCCTCACTTCCATTCCTCTCCAAAACAAACAGCGTGCAATGGATTCGTATCTGGACTTGTATTAGGGATTTCGTTCGGAATCTCAGTTGTTTATGGATGGAGCCGAATGATGGAGATTAGGAGCAGGAAACGGAAACGGGTGGCTAAGGTTTGTATACTTCGTTCAATTTCGTTGTATTCTCGATTTCTTTCCACTTTGTTGATTATTCGTTTCGTTGTTTGATTGACATAAGGAGCATAGGTATTCACGAGTAATAACAGTTCAATTGCGTGAACTTCTTGAGTCGCAAATAGATCTATGCATTGCACGCATTGAGTGTTGTTATTAAAATGTTGTTGTTACTTACAATTTTGTTTACGTGATTTGGTGTATGGATGTAAAAAAAGCAGAGTTCCTTTAGGCAATTTGATGCCATAACCATCAATTTGTAATTTCCGGTACACTTTCTATGATGAAACATCATTTAATCTTGAGGAATCAGATTGAGAGATATTATACCGTATAAATTGTTGTAATTCTAATATAAGCCCAAAATAATTGTTTCAAGTATATTAGCATTTGACTGGAAGAAGATAAAATGATGCTTTTGTCTTATTTTTTTCATTTAAGTTGGTGAATCTTCAGTTTCTTTATAAAAAAAATATAGTGTTTCACAAGAATTTGGATTACAGCTCCTTCAGCCACAAGATACCAGAATACTTTCAGTACTCAAAAAGGGCGTGTTGTTGAAGTGTAGTTGGGGTGAGTGGAGTCTTTTCAAATAATTGAAATGAAAATTGTTGCTTTGCATATAGCTTTCATGTCTAAGTAATTTGGTTATTGGTAATTTTGTGTTCTAGGGGAATTATGTTGTAATTTGGTAATTTGAAGCTTCCTGCTAACAAAGATCTGTTAGATGATCCTGATTTTAGGCACTCTGTTGAGTATGGCAGCAATCTTGTTCAAAATAAATAAATAAATAATTAGTATGATAAGAAACAATGTCTTCAATTTTTGTTAGAAGTGTGATATCATGTAATTGCTCTTATGATGCACTGGTATTGTCTTATGGTATAGCTGATACCTTATTAGTTATAAAAAGATGTTACTGAGATTTGATATTTGTTTGTTTCTGTACTGTTTTGTATTTGTGTTTGTTTATATTTTTATAACCATGCAATAATATAGTAAGAACCGACATATATTTTCAATAATAGACATCTGAGAAAGAAATTTGACCAAATTTTAATTTTAATTTTAAATTTTTTTTTAAATCCCACTTTGGTGTATGTGCATCGGAAATGTTAGAAACATGCGTCACGTGTCAAGTGTAAGGTGTCATGCGTCATGCGTCATGTGTCTTGTGTCATGGGCTAACAACATCTTGCGTCATGCGTCATGCTTCATGGGTCTTGTGTTGTGCGTCATGCGGCTTGCAGCGACATCATGCGTCATGCATAGTGCATCTTACGTCATGCGTTATGCATAATGCATCTTGCGACTTGCCTCATGTGTCATGCGTAATGCATCTTGCGACATGCATCATGCGTCCGACGAAGCAGCTTCATGCGTCCGACGGAGCAACGTCATGCGTCTTGTGTCATGGGTCATGGGTCTTGCATCATAGTAAACTATTTTTTTTCTCATTGACATATTCAAGACAAAGAAAGATACATGAGTTTAATTTTATTTCTCAATGAATTTTTTTTGTTAAACTCATAGTGAACTTATTATTATTATGTATTTTTTATTTTTCTTTGTTCTTAAATTGAATTCAAACTTTTTAATTTGTTGGATATTGTTGCTCAATTAAATTTTTCATCTTTGTTTTTCTACTTTTTTAAAACAAATGTCCATATATGATTTTTTGTTGTTTATACATAACATGAACCCGTCGCAATGTACGGGCACGATACTAGTATCAAACTACGTACCATTCATGTAATTTAAATCAAATTGAACCTATTCCATTGAACTAGGTCTAGTGTATTGATAAAATCCGATGGGATCCAACTCGTTAAGGGAAACCAAAGGACGCTATATGGACTGGTTCGACTCGAGAATAAATTAGTACAGATTCGTCTAAAAAAATTGGAAGTCTAAAACGAATAGCAGTCATGATTGTTGGAAAAAATCGTGTTAAATTCGGCACGAAAAATCTCCGGCCCGACCCATCTAATCCGTCATAACCCGCCTTAAATTCTGCATTAACCGCGGGTTAAATCATCGTTAATCCGTTCAATATCATCTTTTCCTTTTTTTGAAGTTTTTCAATTTTATTTGTATTATAAAAATTAACTTCATGAAAACAAAAAATTAAAATATGAAATTTATTTGAATGTATAACATTTTGTTTCAAGTACATATTTTTTATTTTTAATAATATTATTATTTTATTTTCATTTTTAACAATTTGTTTGAATTTTTATGTTAATATTTAATTATTAAAACTTAAACAAATTCGACATTTTTTATTTTTAGAATTTTCTGCATATTATTTTTAATTTTTTTGGAGTTTTCGAGAATTTTTGAAATAAAAAAAATCGACTAGTCCGACCCGAATCGAATTCTAACTTGATCCAAACCCACCAATCCGCCAACTCATGATCCTTAGACAGATTGCGATCAACCTAATAAAATTTGACCTGTCAAACTCGTTGAACCAACTAACTTGTTGACCCAAGTGGATTGAACCGATACGGTCCGGACCAACTAATTTCAATACACTAACTAAGCCTACTATGTGCGAAATAAATTGGAAATTATTTAATTAACT